>PVKC010003673.1:0-38203 GCA_004027635.1 Crocidura indochinensis | reverse complement strand
GGAAGGAAGGAAGGAAGGAAGGAAGGAAGGAAGGAAGGAAGGAAGGAAGGAAGGAAGGAAGGAAGGAGGGAGAGGGGAGGAGCATGCTTTGGTTACTGGCAGCCCTTTCTGATTCTTTCCAGCCCTTTCTAGCCAGTTTGGCTCTGGTTTCTGCACTCTCCAGCCCGCTGCAGAGCTACCATTTCATAGGACAGACATGACCTTGCTTCCCAATAGTACAGAAAGAAACCCTTTGGTTGAGCCTTTAGCTGCCTCCCTCTGGGGCCATTCTGTGATCCCAAGGGCTTCCTGTGATGTGTGAGGGGATACTCAGACCTTCCCTGAGTCCTGTCCCCTAGCACACCCTCGGGTGACGTCCCCTCTCAGCCGCCCAGGACCTGGCTCACGTGCTCTCTGTGTCCAAGCCAAGGTTCGGCGTCTCTACGACATCGCCAATGTGCTCAGCAGCCTGGCACTCATCAAGAAGGTGCATGTCACAGAGGAGCGAGGCCGCAAACCCGCCTTCAAGTGGATTGGACCTGTGGACTTCAGCACCGGAGGTAAGCAGGGTGCTCAAACAGAGCTCTTTTGGTGCTTATCCTCAAGTTCTTTTTTTTTTTTTTTTTTTTGTCCTCTCAGGTGAGAGGAATCCATAGGCAGTGCTCAGAGGATCCTGAGCTATGCCTGATGCTGTTTGTCGTCCTGGTTCAGGGCTAGAAAGGTCAGCGCTGAGGCTTAGCCATGCTCATTCACATGATATTAGACGACACTATCAGTATCAGTAGACAGTATCTAGCATCTAACATGGTGCTCCAGGGTTGAGAGCTGACTCGGTCACCTGCATTCTCTCCTCCGACTCTTGTCCATGCAGACTGATCTGTGCCATGCTCTCCCTCCTGCACTCTGCAGTCACCATTTCCCTAGTGGAGTCCCTCTAGGATAGGATCCTGTGTCTCTAGACAGGTCATGCCGGGCAGTTCATATCCTATAGCTGCTATTGAATTTATGTGACAGAAGCATGGCATTGAGTCTTGAACTGTTGCCTGGAACCTTGGCCTGGAGCACTAGAGAAAACGATTTTTTTGGAACCCTGATTGTTAACTTATTAGTTGAATAAAATACAGCTTTTCCTTTGAAACATTGGATGATGTAGAAATTATCTTGATTTCTACAGTATTAATACATTATATGAGTGCTTTTAAAAAATAACCAGGACAAATGTAATGAACCTCTTTTTAGTCATTTCTTTTTTTTTTTGGTTTGGGCCACACTCAGTGACGATCAGGGGTTACTCCTGGCTATGCGCTCAGAAGTCACCCCTGGCCTGGGGGACCATATGGGGCACGGGGATCGAACCGCGGTCTGTCCTAGGTTAGCGCAGGCACCTTACCTCCAGCGCCACCACCCGGCCCCTTTTTAGTCATTTCTTATGCGGTTACATATGCCATAATTTTACAGACAAATGAAGAGATTGCCCCTTCTTTCCTTCTCCCCACTCGGACTTCTGAGAGATCCCAGAGGGAGTTGAACTCAGAGCTATCAGCTTTACAGAGTGTGGCCCACATTCTCCACCAGCCTTTACCATGCTGGTCCTCCCCAACACTGGCCTCTCACCCGAGCCGAAACTCAGGACCATGCTGCATTCTCACAAAACCCTGACCTGCAAATCTGATTTAGGTTGTTGAGTTGCTGAGCTTATAGGTTCCTAAGTGGCTAGTCAGCCATGAAGGTACATGTTTGTTATGGTCAGTCTGCTAGAGGCTTCTCAGAAATCACCAGACTTAGAGACACACAATTACTTGGTTTTCTTATTGATTCTGAATCGGACCTGAATGCACCATCATCAGCCAGCTTTTGGAAATTTCTCTCTGGATGAATAAAAATAGCATGGATTTGAGACAGTCTTGGAGCCCTTCAGCTAGGATTCAAGCACCCTACTGTGCATAACTGACATATCCATTTCTTGCTATATTTACTAGACTTTCACTTTCCTTTTCAGAGCCAGGGGGCTACTCCTTAGAGATGGGAAGCGTGGCCAATGTCTACAAGCAGACAATTGAAGAAACATCACTGTGAGTAGTCTACTGGAACTCCTAAAAACAACCCTGTTTATTTCTTACTGTTTATTCTGACTGGGCTGGAATGCCCTCCACAAATGGTAAAATGGAGCAGTCTTGTTCATAACTCAGCCATATGCAGAATCCTTGCATTTCTCTTTAATGTCCTGTCTGGTATAGCATGTAGCACCTGGGACACAGACATATGGAAATTTTATCTCCTAAGCTATGAAAACTTGTTGGGAAAAAAATGTCTCAAGTATTAGAAAAAAATGAGAGATTTTTTTTTTATGGCTGTTGTGAAAACAGTGAGAAGTGATAGAGCGTAATCCACGAATCATTTTGTCATCATAATAACTTTTTTAATAATCTCAGTACTGTTCTAAATGTTTCATGAGTATTAACTTGCCTAATTACCACAACCTTGAGGTTGGTGTTCTATACTTCATTCTGCATAGAAGAAACCCGATACTCAGAGTGATTTAGCAGACACCTCTATTAAGACCTAGGCCAAAGGTCTTCACCTTGGCATCTAGTTTTAAAGGAAATTGCTTTTTATTTTTGGGTTTTGGGGCCACACTCAGTGACAGTCAAGGGGTTGCTCCTGGCTCTGTGCTCAGAAATCACTCCTGGCTTGAGGAACCATATGGGATGCTGGGGGATCAAACTGGTCCTCCCTAGGTCAGCCACGTGCAAGGCAAATGCCCTACTGCTGCGCCACTGCTCTGGCCCCAAGAAATTGCTTTATTTTAAGAAGCCAAGGAACTACCAGAGCATGGGAATGAGAGATTTTTTTTTATGGCCGTTGTGAAAAGAAATATTGAGTGGCAGGACTGGGACATCAATAGAAATGAGACTTTTCATCAAGTCATAATTGTCCAAATAGAATAAATAAATGAAAACAGGATGGCAAGAGAGCTCAGTGGGTAAGGCACTTATTTATCTTGCATGCAGCTGACCCAGGTTTAATCCCAGCACCCCATTAGTGCCACCAAGAGTCATCTCTGAGCACTGAGCCAGGTAGTCAACCCTGAGCACTGCTAGGTATCACCCAAAAAACAAAATAAAAGAATTAAACAACAACAAATAAAATAAAGGAATAAAGTCAAAAGAAATTATCTCCCTAAGAGGATGACTGTTTGAAAACATGTGTGTATGGCTGAGAGTTTTAGGAGTCAGGTAGAAAACTTTAAGTTTATCAGGTAGTCAGGAAGGTGCTCAGATGCTTCAGAGCTCTCCTGGCAACTTCCAACCAGTGGACTAGGGGCAGCGAGGAGAGTGTTTGAGGAGAGCATGTTAGTTCTAATCAGTGCACGGGATGGGCGTCAATGCCAATCTCCAGGTAGCATCTGTCTAATGTTTTGGCATTTCTCCCCTTTGGGGGGCAGGTGGTCCAGAGCTGAGGTAACGCAGTCAGTCAGTCACCCAGTGTTCTCCTTTATGTTTCTTGTCCTTGCAGGGCTGGTGCCTTTGCCAGGAAGAGGACAGTACCTCCGGTAGGCAGCCTAGATGCCACTGCCCCTTCCCCAATTCCTGCAGTGGAGCCTGAATTTGGTGTCAGTTCTTTGGTCCGTCCAGCATTTCCTGGGGCTTCAACTATGACAGATTTGAAAGCTGCCAGCGGACAGGTTGGCATCCCCCTAGCTTCTGCCTCAGACGTGGAGAGCCTAACGCCAGCCCTACTGGCCAGTCAACCTTTGGTGTACGTGCCCTCCAGCTCCTTGTTCATGCTTTACGGGAGCCTACAGGAGGGACCCTCCCCGGGGCCTGGTGCTGAGGGGGAAGGCATGACCTTCAAAGGCAGCATAGGAGCCCAGCCAGTCATTTCAGCCGCATCTTCATCCCTGTCCTCATCCACGACATCCACGCAGAAGCGGCCCAGAGAGGACAGGAGCCCCAACGAGGAAGAAGAACTGGCCAGCAAGCGGCTAAGCCAAGACTATGAAGACAGACCCCTGCCCCTTGTCGTGCCCAAGGTTAGAATCTCCGGGTGGATGCAGGTTGGGTGGCCTGTGGTCTGTGGCTCTGTTCAGACTAAAAGACACCAATGCTCATTAGTAAGACCCAGGACCTGAAATACGGAGATTTCATATTTGGGGTGTAGCTTACCTCTTGCAACTTAAACAAGCTCTCCCGAAATGGGGGTCGCTGACCACAGAGGATCACTTTTTTTTGTTTTCTTTTTTGTTTGTTTTTTTTTGTTTTTGTTTTTCGGGCCACACCCATTTGATGCTCAGGGGTTACTCCTGGCCAAGTGCTCAGAAATTGCCCCTGGCTTGAAGGGACCATATGGGACTCCGGGGGATCGAACCTCCGTCCTTCCTTGGCTAGCGCTTACAGGGCAGACACCTTACCTCTAGTGCACCCTCGCCAGCCCCAGAGGATCACTTTTTAAGGTGATTTTTTAAACTTTTTGTTTGCTTTTGGGACTCCCAGCAATGCTATGGGGTCACTCCTTGGTCTGCACTCAGAAGCCCTTATGGGATGCCAGCGATTAAACCCAGGTGGGCTATATGCAAGGCAGATGCCCTCCCTGCTATGCTATGGCCCCTAGAGAGAAGTGATTTTTGTTCTTTTTTTTTTTTTTTTTTTTTCATAAAATGCTTACAAAGAATAAGCAAAAGAAAGCCTTACCTATCACCCTAGCCCATAGTGACAATCACTGTGCCTGTCCTTACTCTCAGACCTCATACAAGTAAAATGTTTTAAGCAAGTGATTGTGGCAGGAAGGATATAGGACAGAGCTTGGAGCACTTGGTTTACATGTAACTGACCCTGGCTCAATCCCCAGTACCATATGGTTCCCCAGATATCATAAGCTACAGCCCTAAAGGCCCCAGCATGGCTGATTATGGCCAAGAGACTCCTTGAGCCCCACCAGGTACCCACCTGAGCAGTACCACATTCTTGGGTCTAGTTAACCAAGGATCCTAGGAGGTGCTCAGGGCTTACTCCTGACTCTACACTTAGGAATCACTCCTGGCCATACTCAATTCTGTATGGGACGCTGGGGATCAAATCCAGATCAGCTGCATGCCAGGAAAGCTCAATCCCCACTGTACCATCATTCTGTGCCCATGAGGTGGGTATTAGGACCACACCCAGTGATACTCAGGGCATATACCTGGTCCTGTGATGAGGAGTGACCCCTAGGGGTCCTTGAGGGACTGTATTTAATGTCAGGAATTTGAATTAGTCAACTTGTATGTAAAGCAAATGCCTTAATCCCTGTACTGTATATCTTTCTGTCCCTAATTTTTCTTTAAGCAAATTGAAATAATCAAAATATTCATCTGAATCTAAGATGCTACTGAATTCCAAGTTCAAGAACATGGGCTGCTTGGCTTTCAGGATCTCTCCTCTTGCCTGTTTTTCCCCCATTGCCCATTGCTTAATTTTTCTGAGTGTGACATGCAGAGAACAGAAGCACACGGTCTCCATGTTTCTCACTTAGCTCCACCCAGAGTTAATGAGATGTGACCAGGCAGTCTGGGAAAGTAGCCACACTGCAGTGACAGCAGGTTGCAGTGGTTCCATGAGTCACTACATGGAAGTGGGTTTGTTCATTAAGAACCTTTCTCCCAATCAAAACAAAAATAAATAAATAAATAAATAAATAAAAGAACCTTTCTCCATTCCTCCTCAGACTTGCCAGGTGAACTGGTCTGATTTAGGACATACCCTGGGGTCACAGAATAGAACAGATTTTAGATAACAAAGGTGATTTCAAGACAAGTCCCATAATTATCACATTACTAAACAACTGTGGCACCAGTATCGTTGGTCACCTTTTCAGTAGCCCCAAAGTTTATTTCATGGTTTAAATATGTTGATCAATTTCCTATAATTAAAAATCTCAGTATTTTGGGGCTTAGTGGTAGTACAATGGGAGGGGCTTGCCTTGTAATCCCCAGCATCCCATATGGTCCCTCGAGCCTGCCAGAAATAATTACTGAACACAACTAGGAGTAACCCCTGAGTTCCGATGGGTATGACCCCAAAACAAAACAAAACTTTCTGTGTTTAAGCACCTGATGACTGTGCATCATGAGATGAAGGTGCTCATACTGATTTCATGGTTCAAACATAATCAGTTTCCTGTGATTTAAAAATCTGTATTTAAACACCCTACACTTTCAGAGGCATGTTCTAGATTTTCAGCCAATCCTATAGCATCTGCTTACAAACACTGATATCCATGATTCTGCATGGCAGACCTTAGGTTTGTCCTTTTAAAAAAGAAAAAAAAATTATTTTGGCTGGTATGACTGTTCTGAGAAAGCTGCTGTGTAGTTTGATGGCTGGGGGTATGACTCACTTTTCTGTTTCCTGGCTTGCTGGCATTTAGAAATCCCCCAACTGTGAGGACACCCCATCACTCGGCCTCCCAATACCTGCACCCCACAGAGACGGCCATGCTGGTGGCCAGTTTCCCGCCACTACAGAGGTGTTGAGGAAAGCAACAGTCAACATGTCTTCCAAGTGGCAAAACCCTGATGTTGAAAAACACCCACAAGAAGCAGAAAGCAGCCAAGAACCCTCCCTGCTGCCGTACCTTTACCTGCAGACCCCAGCTGGTAAGGGCAAGGTGGTCTCCCTGGCTCATGGACCCTTGGAGGGAGTTTGTGTCATATGTGCATTTTTACACATATGCAGCCCAAGGGGTTTACCAGGGAGGCACTTGACTCTTAGGCTCTTTGTTTTCTCTTTCTCTGTAATGACCAAGATCAAAGCAAAGGCCTTGGGAAGGGGAGAAATTGGTGATTTCCACTGCTACCACTTTAAGCTTTGGTGAAAGGAAAAATCACAGCAAGCAGCAAAGATGATTCGCTGTGAGGCAGCTGCTGCTGGCCCTGGTTCAGGGAAAAACTCAGCTGTTGGCCGTCTCTCATGCCCAGCTGTGTTGAGCACACCTGAGGGATCAGGGCAGATAAGGCCACCAACGTTTGTGTGCATGTGAACAAGTCCTCAGCTGGAATCCATTCATAAAACCTCAATCCTAGCACATGCTTCAGAAGGACTATTTGCCTCACACTCACCCCACTCCCTTTGCATCCTCCAGTGCATAGAATGTCTCCTGAGCACCACTAGTTGTGATCCCAAAACAAAATCATTCGAAAGAACAGGTGGACATTTGACTGGCGCTCATCATGTGTTGCTTTTCTTCTTCTGTTGCAGGGTTAAATGGCTTCAATGTGATCCTATCTGGCCCCCAGCATCCCCAGAACCAGGGGCCCCCGCTCGGCATTCCCTGCATGATGCTCCCATCTCCAGCTCTTGCCCCATTCCCTGTCCTCTACTCCCCAGCCCTGCCCCAGCCTGCGCCCTCTGCCTCCAGCTCTCTCCCGCCCTCATTGCCTCTGAATTTGGGCCTACCCAACCTGGGGTCTGCGGCACACCTCCTCATCAGCCCTCCCACCATGGTCAACCCCAAATCGCCGGCGCTCCCTGCTATAGACCCTCAGCTCCCAGGCCAGTGCTCACTGAACCTGAGCCCAATCATGTCCAGGTCTCACCAGGCTATCCAGCCCGAGTCTCCAGCCTACGAGGCCCAAGCAGTCTCCATGGTCAAATTACAACAGGTAAGTCTGCTTTTCCTCTCTGGAGGAAAGAAGGATGGGAGGTCCCTCCCTTGGGGTTTGGGGGCCGGGGGGGTCACTTCAGTTCCGTGCTTGACTGTAGGATAGGTTCTAGGCCTGCCTCACTCCCAAGTGACTTGCTCATTCTCTTTCTGGGCTGAAGCTCGGTTTGAGTTGTGAGACCTGTTTCGAAAATGAGTGATTCTAGTCACAGTTCAAGAGAATCTTGGGGGGTCGGAGAGATAGCATAGAGATAAGGTGTTTGCTTTACATGCAGAAGGACAGTGGTTCGAATCCCGACATACCAATAATCCCCTGAGCCTGCCGGGGGTGATTTCTGAGCTTAGAACCAGGAGTGACCCCTGAGCGCTGCTGGGTATGACCCAAAAACTAAAAATCAAGAGGATTTTTGTTGTGTGTGGGAACCACCCTGAACAGTGCTCTGGGCTTGTTCCTGGCTCTGTTCAGGCATCACTCCTGGACTCTCTTTGATCTCCGGTAGGATTCTTAATAAGGGTTCTTAATGAACGCTGGATCCTCAGGGATTTCTCCAGTCTTTTCTTGAGTCACTATTGGTGATTGTTCTGACTCCCTGGGGTCCAACTAGAGAAAACCAGGGGAAGAAAACTTAATACCCCAAAATCCTTGTCTCTCAAAATACAATGTTTAGGATAGGTAGAGAGAGCCATATGCATCAAAATAAAATACATTTGGATATAAACATATCAATGTATATATAGTCAATATACATTCATTAATGCTAGTATTTCTCCTCCAAATTCCATCTGTAGCCAAATGAGTATTGATTCGCTATTTGGTATCGGACATTGTTCAGCATTGTGTGTGTAGCCTGTTTGAAATTTTTCCTTTTCCTTTTTATATGCTGAAGAAATGTTTTCAGCCATTTTAATTTTCAACCACATGTACAATATTGTTAAGGATGGGTTCCCTATATATAACATTCCCACCTCACCCCACCCCAAAAGCATGTCACTCCCTCAGCTTCTATTTCAGACCCCTCTCCCCGCAAGACCTCTCTGACTTTGCCACAGTAAGCTCAGTTAAGTGAGACACATTTTCAGTTCTGTGACAACCTGTCCCCCAATCGTTGACCTTTTCCCTTTGGCTTATTTCACTCAGCATGATAACTCTAAGAAGAAGAAGAGAAACTTAAGGGAGAAAAAAATTCCATTCACAACTGTCCCTCAATAAATAAATAAAGTGAGGCCAGAGCAGTAATGCCGAGGGGAGGCCATTTTGCCTTGCATGCGGCCACGCCAGGTTCAATCCCCAACAACCCATATGGTCCTCCAAGCCTGCCAGGAGTAATTTCTGAGCACAGCCAGCCTGCAGAATAACAAATGAGCACTGCTAAGTGTGGCCCAAACAAAACAAACAAAAAGAAATAAATAAAACATCTGGGAATGAGCTTCACAAAAGAGAGGGAAGATCAGTCCATTAGTTGATCAATCACAGGAGCAAGATAGAAAACAAGAAACCAGGTCAAAAAGGGGCTGCTTCCATTTCTGAAAATGAGGCCCATTTCATCTCTGTTTGACCCTTTTTTTCCTCAGTCTCCAGCCCCAATGACCCCCAAAAGCATCCGAGGCGCAATTCGAGAGACATTCTTCAAGACTCCGGGCAACCATGGGGAACCCCCTAAGCGACGAGAAAGGAACCAGACACGCCCAAGCAGTTCAGCACAGAGGCGGCTGGAGATACCCAGCAGCGGAGCCCCCTAGCCTGATTCCCTCACTGCTCCCAAGCATCCTGCAGCCTCTCTGGGTTTGGGCCCGCACCCTCTCTCCCAACCCACTGGTCTGAGGCTAACTCCTCGGCGCCGTGACCATCTGTTTCCCTCAAAGTTACTGTCCTGAATATTGCATTTCATCCCAGGCAGTGAAGGGACCAGCTGGACTCACAGCCCTTGAGTCCATCTGAATAGGCCTGAACAGGTTGGGGAGGGGAGGATTTGAGGCTTTTCTCAAGGAAAACAGGAGAGGCCCTACCTAGCACTTACTTAACTGGACTAAGTCTTCAAGTGCCTCACACCCTGGTCTTGGGGAGAGAAACATTCCTCCTACAGTTCCAGGAAGTTGCTGCTTGCCTTGGGCTTCACTTGAACCTTATTTATTTTGTTCCCTGAAAGGGGTTTGGTACAAGAGGTTTCCAGTCACCGAGAAACACGCTTTCAGGGTGAGACGACGTGAATGTTGATCACTGTTTTCCTTCACGGATCCTGCACTGTGGATAAATGTCAGGATAGTGTCCACCAGACCCGGATAACTGTGAATGCAACACCTCATTGTGTGCTGGGCCTGAGGACCAACACAGGCCCAGACTTGGGACCAGTATTGGGCACCTCGGGGCTCAGGCAAGCTCAGTTTCCTTCCCTGCAGGGTCCCTCTGCTGGGGGGGTTATTTGACTCTAGTCATGGGGCTGGATGCCTCATGCCAGTTGCTGATCCTGGAAACAATCAGGGCAGTAGGAAGGCATTGCTCGGAGGATTGTATCCAAGATGGAATCTTTGGATAGAATTCTGAAGAGGAAGGAGAAAGAATAAATGGCAATTCCTGTGGGTTCGTTATTTTTTTAAATGTTGGGGGGGGAGGGAATGAAAATGCTGCATTATGTTCAGTATAAGGATATTTAAATCAGTGATATGGTTCTTCTCAATGGTAACCCTAGATGTGTGTGGAACGTCATTCTATCAATGTCACTTCCTTAAACCACCTCACCTTTGGGTTCCATCAAGTAGGCAAACTACATCTGCATATGCCTAGCTTTGACCTCACTCCTTCAGATCAAATGTCTTCCTCTCTCCTCTCTCTCTCTCTCTCTCTCTCTCTTTCTCTCTCTCTCTTTCTCTCTCTCTCTTTCTCTCTCTCTCTCTCTCTCTCAGTCTCTCAATTTCTTATATTTGGAATCTTGATGTGGAGTTGTTAGATCCAACAAAACATTATATGAAATAATAAAAATATTAATGTAAGAGGCCCTGGGAGGATACTATTAGCCTTATTACCCCCACAGGACTTTTTAAAACATGAGGTATGTTGCTAGAGTCAATAAAGTTGCTACAATATACAATTTTTATCAACACTAAACTATGAAAGTTTACAAGACTGCATTTTCCCCTATTTCATCATCTTTTGAGTGTCTTAGTTGTCATAAGACACTAATATATTTGCCCTGGTTAGAATGCAAAGTTCCAATATGGGAACAAACTAAAATAGTCTTTTTTCAAATAGATTATAGGAACTATAGTATATAGATCTATACAGATATGAAATTTAAGTATCCCGTATAAGATCTTCCACAAATATTTTCATCAGGCAGATTTCTGTTGCAAAACAAAACAGATTTTCCCTTTATTGTTCTTACACATTCTCTCTCCTCTTGTGTTCCCTGTTCTTTTGAATATTCTGTGATATGAGCGCACACACCTCAGCATTCATTAAGTATTAGAAAGGAACTCTTTCCATGAGAATATTCTGTATTGTAGCAATGGGAAATGACATTTCTTATATGTTCAGTACATATGTGACTTAAAGGTATCTAAAAACAAATAAAGCATTAGGTTGTATGATTTTTTGTGTGTGTCAGAGAAATTATCTGCAGTGATAAGAAAGCTACCAGACTAGACTTGACTGTGGATGTGGGTCAGGAAGAAATGGGACAATCTCAGCCTGTCATCTAGGGAATAGTGACTGAGTGGATTGTATCTTGGCTGGTGCCTTGTAGCCCTGTACTCTCCCTGAGCTATGTGCACCCTGCCCAGGGCTTGGGAAGTCCTTTCATTCTGGAATAAGAATTGGGTGTGACTTATACTTGAATCTACCAAGTTTACATGTCTCCGTCCCTTTTTTTAAGGTGCTATTCCTCTATTTAAGTATGTTGTCTTCGTGTAAAGCAGGTTTCTGCTTTTCTGTTGCACTGCTAGTTGATGTAGGTACTGAGTTGACACTGCTTCCTGCTTTCTTGTATTCCTGCTCCTTATTTCCTCGTGACTTATGTGTACAAATAACTCTGTACTTGTGATTTGATCATATATAAGCTGACTGTTTTCACTTTTAGAAAAGCATTGAACTTTATAAAATAGCAATAAAAGTTAATTCTTTGAACAGATGATGTTAGTAACCATTTCTCTGTGTGTCATGTTCAGCAGGACAGTGAAAGTGGCAGCCTCCCTTGGCAGCCTCTCATATGCCTCTCCCATCAGGCTCTCACAGGCCCAAGACATATTTCTTGACTAAGGCAGTTTGGTGGCTCCTAAATGTCAAGGCATATAGCACCAGAATTATCTGGAAGCCCCAAATGTTGAGCTACCACATTAGGGAGTTTTGGATTTCTGACTCAGATCCTCAGTAAGTTCGGTGGGAGCTTCTAGATCATTCTTAGTGGTTCACCTATAAAGAACCATAAGTCATTGCATCAATCTCCCTGTCCTCTCAATATCTGTATGCTTAAGTGTTTTCTCATTCTAAGTAAACATTCTATTTCATTTTCAGCTCAGTTGCTTTAAACAACAAAGTTTTGGGGAGATATATGATTCCCTCCAAAAAAGACACTAGGAAGCCATCCTGTTAATATACCTTGAATTGAAACTCAGTGCTGGGGCCCGGGAGATAGCATGGAGGTAAGGCGTTTGCCTTTCATGCAAAAGGTCATCGGTTCGAATCCCAGTGCCCCATATGGTCCCCGTGCCTGCCAGGAGCAATTTCTGAGCATGGAGCCAGGAGTAAACCCTGAGCACTGCCGGGTGTGATCCAAAACCCTAAAAGAAAAAAGAAAAAAAAAAAAAAGAAACTCAGTTCTTTGGCTCAGCCTTAGGGGTACTGGGGCCATCAAGGCTTCACCCAGTAATACTAGGGGAGCCTTGACCTTTTTGTGTTTTGGAACCAATCCCTCTAGTGCTCAGGGGTTACTTCTGGCTCTGCACTCAGAAATTACTCCTGGCAGGTTTGGAGGACCATTTGGGATGCCAAGGATCAAATCTAGGTCCACTGTGTGCAATACAAATTTCTTATTGTGGTATCTCTCCGCCTCTTTGACCTTTTCTTTTAAAATAAGCTCCAACATAGGACACCTTTATTCATTACTGTACTGAGTACAATAGCTAAAATATCAAATCACCCTATGTGTCCAGGACAGATGAATGGATTATGAAGATATGGCTCATAGATGCAATAGAATATGAGGCAGCTGCAAGAAATGATGAAATGCAGTTTGTTGCAGCGAGTTGGAACTAAAAAAATAAGTAGAATTAAGTGATCCAGAGGAAGAAAGATAAACATGGGATGTTATAAATACTTATCTGTGGTCTATAGAATAATTGAGGAAATGTAGTAAAGGGGGGATTCCTAGATCACCCTTGCTCAAAGCTAAGGGAAGAAAAGAACAAAAAGGAAATAAATCAAGGAAGAAAGGAAGAAGGGTAAGTAATGGGGAAATAGGTTTGGCCTTTGGTTGAATAGCATTGTTCTTTTGGTTAGTTTTCTTATCTCTAAATCCTTTCTGTGAGGAGCCCATTGGTAATTGTCAGTTTGATCTGGTCTTCTCAATATACCCAGCCCTTCTCCAACAAGTTCCCAAAGAGCCCAAGTGGTTAAAATACTGAGTCAAATAAAATTGGGTAATCATGGTACAAAAAAAATTAAATTTTTTCTATGGCATGTTTTAGAAACAAATTTATAAAATTATCTCTAGTGTGTGTGATTAAAATTTAGAACTTGGATTCATAGGCAATTATTTTTTCCATTGAGAATCTTCACAATCTTTTTTTGTTTGTTTTTTTTGTTTCTGTTTTTGTTGTTGGATCACACCTGGTAGCGCTCAGGAGATCCTCCTGGCTCTACACTCAGAAATAGCCTCTGGCAGGCTCGGAGGACCATATGGGATCCTGAGATTCGAACCACCGACCTGCATGCAAGGCAAACGCCTTACCTCCATACTATTTCTCCGGTCCCCTC
Organism: Crocidura indochinensis; assembly: GCA_004027635.1. Taxonomy (NCBI): domain Eukaryota; kingdom Metazoa; phylum Chordata; class Mammalia; order Eulipotyphla; family Soricidae; genus Crocidura; species Crocidura indochinensis. The sequence goes on along the minus strand of PVKC010003673.1, from coordinate 24,618 downwards.
CATTGAGAATCTTAAATACATCAGCAGAAGTTTAAAACATTATTATGACTGAGGAGAAAACAAAGAAAGGGCCAGAGTACCAGCTTTGCAATCTAGGCAACCAGGTGAATCTCTAGCAAAATAAGGTCCCCAAGCACCATCATAAGCAATCCTTGAGCACTGAACTGGAATATTCATGAGCACTGAACTGGAATATTCATGAGAACAGCAGGATGTGTGTGTGTGTGTGTGTGTGTGTGTGTGTGTGTGTGTGTGTGTGTGTAGTTGAGGGACAGCTAGTCACCAAACAGCCTTGTCAAACTCCTCCACCAAACTCCAAAATAAAATAGCAGGTGCCTATAACTCCCTGTTAGGTAGCCTGATGCCTTCTCAGAAAGGAGAGAGGGTAGGTTCTCCTTTTTTGCATAACTATAGTAGCCCAGCACCACACCCTCCAACAGAAACAGACCAGCTTCACAACATAACTATATCAAACTTCCAAGCCAACAGATTTGTTTTAGATCTATAAATTTTGGACCATGTGACACTTCAATATCTTACACTTCTGAGCCCGGAGAGATAGCACAGCGCTGTTTGCCTTGCAAGCAGCCGATCCAGGACCAAAGGTGGCTGGTTCGAATCCAGGTGTCCCATATGGTCCCCCGTGCCTGCCAGGAGCTATTTCTGAGCAGACAGCCAGGAGTAACCCCTGAGCACCACCGGGGTGTGGCCCAAAAACCAAAAAAAAAAAAAAAAAAAAAAAAAAAAAAAAAAAAAAAAAAAAAAAAAATATATATATATATATATATATATATATATATATATATATATATATATATAATCTTACACTTCTGTCAGCCCAGTAGGGTCCCAGAAAATCAAATGGGAAAGTTTCATAGACATCTCCCAAGGTCAGTGAGCCTAAACAAGAACACAAAAGTTCAACTAACATCAACCACAATCCAGTCAATCACACTTGACTTTAGTAGCGCTGTGGTAGAATCCAACAATCATTTCAAATTGACCTTTTATATCTAAATTTTGATAATTCTGTTTGCCTTTTTGTTGTAACAAATATTATGAGGTAGATTTGTTTGTGCTTGCAAGGGGAATAGGCTGGATGGTGGGTGAAAAATTGGGGACACTGGTGAAGGAAAGGTCACACTGGTGTTGGAAGAGTTGCCACCTGAAATGGCTGTATTATGAACAATTTGGTAAATCAGAACTTTTATTATAATTTGTCTTTATAAAAATTTAAAAACGTTTGTGCTCACTGAAAAAGTTAAAGGACCAATAATAGCTTCTTAATCAGAAACTATATGATCTATATTTGTGTTCACAATGTATACTATTAGGTGTGCCCCTAATAAAATACTGATAAGTTGGGAGAGAGAACACATGTAGTAAGGCGCTCGCCTAGCAGCTGTGGACACTGTGACCTTGGTGTGAATCTTGGCATTGTATTATGGACCCCTGAGCATCTCTAGGTGTGCCTCCTGCCAAGTCATTGCATATATATATATATATATATATATATATATATATATATATATATATATATATGCATATATATGCATAGATTGTTTTAATTTATTAGGCACCATAGTTTACAAAGGTGAGTTTCAGATAGCTGAGTGCAAAGTTCAATTTCCCAGCATCAATTCCATCACCACTGTTAGCTTTCCCTTCTCAGAAACCCTCTGCATCCTCCCACTCAGATGACATCCTGACAAGCACATTTTTAAGTCTGATTACTGATATTTGGATCTCCTGCTTTCAGTTTTTGTTGACTCTGAGGTTCATATTTTTAATTGGTGGAAAGATGATGAGTTTTCATTAATAATGTCTTCTTAACTCAAAGAAATTGTTTGATTATTCGACAAACAAAGCACATCATAGTTATTAAATGAATGCAGTATAGATTGGATATGTTTTTATTTTTCAGTTCTGCTTTTAGATCAGAAAAAATGGCTCCCAGTACTGTCAACAATGTTGATAAACCTAAATAAGCTACAGCAATCCTTGCTTGTCAATGCAGAGTAAGCCCATGTGGCATTTTCCTATTGCTTTTCACATGAATTTATAACTTGTGAACTGACCTTAGAAATGGTTTATTGATCTGCACTATTTAGTTTTACTCCCCTTCTAAATTTTCTTTTTAGTACATTCTCTGAGAACAACATTTCTCAGAGTTCCCTTCTTTGAGGTTTGGGATAGTGTCAGTAAAATAGATATGATCAGGCAGGACTTGGTAGAGAAACTGAAAGCAATTCTGCCTCTTACAGGAGAGTAACTCAGGCACAGACTGATCTTCATTCTAAGATCCAGTCCAGAATGATGTACCCATTGAGCTATTATCCATAGTTTCATAGTATTCCCAGTCATCATAAAGAAATAGCATCTTTACTTCAGCACAGCATAGATAATAATGCCATCTTCTAAACATTCAACAACAGGGCCAGAGAGATAGAACAATGAGTCGGGACCTTGCCTTGCACATAGCCAACCTGAGTTCGATTCCCTAGCACTCTAACTGGTTACCTGAGCACCACCAGGAGTGATTCCTAAGTGCAGAGTCAGGAGTAAGCCCTGAGCATTGCAAGGTCTGGCCAAAAAGAAAGAAGGGAGGAAGTATTTTACAACAATCCCCTGTTTCCACGCTCCACCCCAGAAATGTTGTGAAGCCTTAATTCTTTGTTTTAAAATCTTCCTGCTAGAGATATCTAAAGTGTCTACAAGTTCTCACACCTGACTGACACCACCTTAACTTCCATAAATCCCTCCCTGCTTCTTGTCCACTTAGCCTGTCAGTCTCTTTGTGCTCAGAGCTCACAGTCTTCATATTATTTTATGCGTCTAATCACCTTTTAAATTTTTGAATCACCACGAGATACAGTGATATAGTTGATCATGACTGAGTTTCAGTCATACAATGTCCAACACTCTTCATCAGTGCACATTTCCTACCACCAATGTCTCCCGTTTGCTTCCTGCCCTCAACCTGGCCTTCACCCTGGCTGCCTCTATGACAGACATTTTTCTTCTCTCTCTCTTTCTTTAACTCATTGGCTCTTCCCTTTTATTTCACTTTTATACACTGGTTTGCAATACAATTATTGAAGGGGTATCATACATATCACTCTACCTTCTTTCAGCATCCAGTTTCAAACACTTCTTTGAGGCAACCATTCTCTATTATCTCCTAGCCCATTATTTGGGTTACCTATTAAATTCTAATCTATACAACCATCTATCAGAAAGAATGAGCTATTTCCCCACCACAGAGTGAAAACCAGGGAACTGTTTGACACATGCTAGCATTGCACTTCCTGAATGTAAACAAGTGTCAACCAAGATGTACGATTCCCAAGAGTTGACTCTCATTTCCCAACCGTGGTTTTGTATGTGAGGGCAACATGCAAAGGAGAGCAGTCTTACCAGAATCAAGCATGCTTTGGCACTCACAATGCAAGTCAAGAAAAGCCCTATCACACCAGTCACATGGATTATTTACCACTTAAACATCCACCATCACTGTGTAAACCAAAGTAGCATTGTGGATGAGTACATACCACCCTTTTCCTCTGTAATGATGATAGGTAATTACAGAAGAGCTGCACTTCAAAGGGACTTCAAAAATGATCCTATTTAGCCCCCTGTTTTATAGGAGGAAACAGAAGTAAAAGGATTAAATGACTTGTCCTGTATTATACAACCCCTTATCAACAAGTCCCAGATGAGAGGGAAAGACTCCAGCAGTCCCAACCAGCACCCTGGTCCTTGCTCCTGCATTTCAGCCTGAGACAAACCTTCAAGGAATCAACCACACAACCCCACACAACATCAAAAATTATATACTAGCAAGAGAGTTTGAAGTGCACAAAGTTGACATTTTGTTACACAGGCAGTGCACACAATGCCTCTTCACAAAATAACACGGGTCTTTGAATGTGGTCGAGCAAACCAGAACTGTGCAAAAACAATCATAGCATTGAACCTGTGTTTAGAAAATGCTTACAAAGTCTCAGAGACAAGAAGAGAAGATGGTGAAGAGAATGGGGTAAGGTGGGATCTCCTTGATTAACCCAATGGCACAGGTGCATAGCAGCTATTATTCTATAGCTATAACATTTTATCTAAACACTAAAATCTCTTACTGTAGACTATAAATATTTTATTAATTTAAAATGTTAGAAGTTCTATTTATGAAGTAAGCAAGTTAAAATATAAAAACAAATTTCTTTTTTGGCAAAAAGAGATACAAGAATAGTTTGAATAGTGCTAAACTTGTCTGACAAATACATTAAAGAGGTGGCCATCCTTTCTATGTGTTGAAAGTTTGTTATACTCATTTCTAAGTTTGGACCAATATCCAAATATTGTCATTAGTACTTATAATTCTATATAGTATTGCCAGGAATTCATTCAATGTCATGTTTCTGAAGCACTGTTTTCTGTGTGGCATCTTCACCACATTTTAGTTATTTGTGCAGACTTTTATTTAAGCCAAGTATCTTACAGTGTTTCATTTCCATCTCTTTCTTCCCCAAAAGGCAAATGACTTTTAAGTTCCTCTAAAGGCAGTGCTGAAATCTCTCTGAGGCAATCATATCCCCACATTCAGTGCTCGCTCCCTCCTTCCTTTCCTCCTTCTCACTTTCTCTTTCTTTCTCTCCTCTGTCTCTCTCTCTCTTTCTCTCTCTCATATTTTTGGGCCATACCCAGTGGTGTTTAGGGCTGACTCCTTGGCTCTGAACTCAATAATTACTACTGGTGGTGCTCTGTGGGACTGTATAGGATGCCAGGGGTTGAATCCAATCCAGCTGTATGCCTGACTAGTGCCCCACACACTCTTGTCTTTCTGGCCCCTATCAGCTATTTCTTATCAACTACACATATATTTAGCTCAAATTTCAGTTCCAAAAAGATCATTTCACTTCTTTTTTGTCACTTAAATGTTTTGTTCTGTTTTGGAGGGGCTTTTAGAAGGTTTATTTGGGGTGGGGGGCAATTGTGTCTTCTGAGTATTGACTTTATAAAAGACTCTACACCTGTATCACTGAGAAACAGAGGCTCTCAGCAACATGCTCCACATCAAACTTGCAAGAGAACATCTGGCATGGCCCACAGGATCAGTGACAATGGGTATATTATTTCCACATGAGACTCTGGACTGAAAAAGAGATGCTGCACTATCGGCAATGACTGTCTCTCATTGATAGTTACTAGAACTTGAATCATGTTATTAGGGAAAGAGATGAGTTTGCCTCAGTCATGGCAGCTGGCATGCCTGCAATCAAGGACTGTTCTATCTAGTCTATGATTGGAAACAAATTCAAGATTAGAACTTCATTCTTCCCTATGGCATAAACTCATTCAACTCAATAATACTTCTGAATATTATCAGTCAATTCTGCCTCCTTTTTATTTTTTTTGAAGTAAAAAAGGGTTTTATACTGAGTAAAGAGAGTGAGAGAGAGGAACAGAGAGAGAGAGAGTAAAGTGCTCAAGAGAGAACATGGACTTCTCCCAAGGTACACAGCCCAATATGGAAGTAGGAAAGTCCACATCTCAGGAGGGGGGAAATGCAGGTGACATGTGCTCAGATACCACTATCCAGGCAGCACATGAGTCTCTCCTCCTCCCTTAACATGCCACATACTTTCCGCCCCCTAAAAGCATCACTTTTGGTGGCAGGTATTTAACAACACAATTTTTTTCATTTTCTTTTTTATTTTATCTTTTTTATTATGTTATCTTTATTTAAACACCATGATTGCAAACATGACTGTAGTTGGGTTTTAGTCACAAAAAGAACACCCATCTTTACCAGTGCAACATTCCCACCACCAATGCTCCCCATACCCCTCCACATACAACCCCTGTCTGTATTCAAGACAGGCATTCTACTTCTCTCACTCATTAACATTGTCATGGTAGTGGTTAGTGTTCTAACTGCACTCTCCCCTCCTTGACGTGAGCTTCATATCGTGAGCCAGTCCTTCTGGCCCTCATCTCTGGGAAATATTTCAATAATGTCTTTTTTGTTTGTTGTTGCTGTTTTTGTGCTTTGTTTTGTTTTTATTTCAGGACTATGGTTATTGTGTGGCTGCTGTCTATATTGCTCTGGTGCTTTTCAGGTTTTTCGTTTGATTTTTTTATTTTTCGTATTGTTATGTTTTTCTTCCTCTCCCTCTCTGTATCCTTTCTTCCTCTCTCTCTATATCTATCTCTGATAGATATAGCCTCTAGAAGGACTTCTCCCATTTTTTGCTTGGTTGATTTTTGCCCCATTTTATTTTATTATTATTTTTTTTCTCTTTCCTTCAAACAGAACCACACAACTTGAACCACCTCATTCCGCCTCACAAATGGAGGGGGAAATAATAAAGGGCACCAAAACCAAGCAGTCATATGAACATTAAGTAGAAATAAAAAAATGATCAAACTTAAGCACTAAATCCAAAGGACGACAACAGAATCAATACCCAATTTACAATATACTAGACACAGAAAGGACCACCTATACTAGCAGCCTGGGGAGTCAAAGAGGGGGATATGCGTTCACTGGGAATAGGGGTGGAGGGAGGACAACATTGGTGGTGGTAACGCCCCTGATTCAATATCACTATGTACCTAAAATATTACTGTGAAAGATTTGTAATCCACTTTGATTAAAATAAAAAAAGAATGAAGAAGGATAAAGGCCCATAGATAAATGAGACTATTCTCTGTGTGTCTCTCTCTCCCTCTGACTTATTTCAGTCAGCATAATAGTTTCCAAGTACATTCATCTATAGGAAAATTGTATGACTTTATCTCTCCTGAAGGCTGCATAATATTCCATTGTGTATATGTACCACAATTCCTTTAGCCATTCATCTGTTGAAGGACATCTTTTTTTTTTTTTTTTTGGTTTTTGGGTCACACCCGGCAGTGCTCAGGGGTTACTCCTGGCTCCATGCTCAGAAATCGCTCCTGGCAGGCACGGGGGACCATATGGGGCACCGGGATTCGAACCGATGACCTTTTGCATGAAAGGCAAACGCCTTACCTCCATGCTATCTCCCGGGCCCCCCCCCTTTTTTTTTTTTTTTGAAGGACATCTTGGTTGTTTGCAGAGTCTGGCTATTGTAAATAGTGCTGAGATGAATATAGGTGTGAGGAAGGGATTGTTGTGTTTCATTTTTATGTTCCTAGGGAATGGTATAGCTAGACTATATGGTAGCTCAATTTCCAGTTTTTTGAGGAATTTCCATAAGGGCTGGACTAGATGGCATTCTCATCATCAGTGAATGAGAGTTCCTTTCTCTCCACATCCCCGCCAGCACTTATTGCTCTCATTCTTTGTGATGTATGCCAATCCCTGTGGTGTGAGATGATACCGCATCAAAATTTGTTGTTTTGACTGGCATCTCCCTGATAATTAGTAACGTGGAGCATTTTTTCATGTGCCTTTGGCCATTCATATTTCTTCTTTGAGAAATTGTCTGTTCATTTCTTCTCCCCAGTTTTTGATGGGGTGTTGGGCCTTACCAAATGCTTTCTCTCCATCTATTGATACAACCATATGGTTTTTATTTCTCTTTTTGTTGATATGGTGTATTATGTTGATTGATTGCATATGTCAAACTATCCTTGCATTCCTGGAATAAATCCTACTTGGTTGTGGTGTATGATCTTCTTGATGAGACACTGGATCCTATTTGTCAGAATTTTGTTGAGTGTGTTTGTTCATTAGGGATATTGGTCTGTAGTTTTCTTTTCTTTTTCTTGCAACGTCTCTGTCTGGTTTCGGTATCAGGGTGATGTTAACTTCATAAAAACTATTTGGGAGTGTTCCTGACTTTTCAATTTCATAAAAGAGGTTGAAAAATATTGGGAGAAGATCCTCTAGAAAGGTTTGAAAGAATTTATTAGTGAATTCATCTGAGTCTGGACTTTTGTTTTTTGGAAAGACTATTGATTACTCTTTTAATTTCTTCAGTAGTGATGGGTCTATTTAGATATGCTAGATCATCCTGATTTAACTGTGGAAGATTGTAGGAGTTCAAGAATTTATATCCATTTCTTCCAGGTTTTCATGTTTTGTGGAATAGAGTTTCTCAAAGTAGTCTCTGATTACCTTTTTCTGCAGTATCTGTAGTGATCTCACTCTTTTCATTTCTATTCTGGTTTATTAAGTTTCTCTCTCTGTTTCTTTGTGAGTTTTGCTAATGGTTTATCAATCTTGTTTATTTTTCAAAGAACCAACTTTTGCTTTCATTGATGTTTTGAATTGTTTTTTTTTTAATTTCCATTTCATTGATTTCTGCTCTAAGCTTTATTATTTTCTTCTGCTTACCTGTTTTTGGCTCCTTTTGTTGATCTTTTTCTAATTTTAAAAGCTGTGCTATTAAACTGTTTATGTAGGCCCCTTCTTCCTTTCTTATGTGTGCTTGCAAAGCTATAAATTTTCCTTTTAGTAATGCTTTTGTTGCATCCCATAAATTCTGATAGTTTGTGTCTTCATTGTCATTTGTTTCCAGAAATTTTTTTATTTCCTCTTTGATTTCATCTCTGACCCACTGGTTGTTCAGAAATGTGCCGTTTAATTTCCAGATGTTAAAGTTTTTCTCCTCTGACACTTTGTAATTCACATTTAATTTTAGTGCCTTGTGATCTGAGAAGGTAGTTCGTAGAATTTCTATCCTCTTGATTTTATGTAGATATGTATATATATGCATATCAAAGGATATGCACAGCAGGAAGAAATCACTCTCCTAAACATATATGCACCCAATGAGGGACCAGCAAAATATATATAATATACATATATATTATATATAAATATATATATATATATTAGTTCACTTTCTTCCATTTCTCTTTTCAGAGCTAGTATATTCTAGGTGGGTTTCAGCCTGGTTGGCCTATCAAGGGATGATAGGGCAGTGTTGAGGTCTCCCACTATTATTATGTCTTCCCACTATTAATGTCTTCTTTCAGGTTTGTCAACAATTGTATTAAATATTTTGCTGGTCCCTCCTTGGATGAATATATGTTTATGAGAGTGATTTCTTCCTGCTGTGCATATCCTTTGTTTAGTAAGAAATGACCATCTTTGTCCCTTACAATTTTTCTAAGTCTAAAGTTTGTGTCATCTGAAATTAATATGATCACTCCAGCTTTTTTAAGGGAGTTGTTTGCTTGGATGATTTTTCCACCAGCCTTTTATTTTATGTCTATGTTTGTTCTGACTATTTCAATGTGTTTCTTGTAGGCAACAGAATGTTGGCTTCAGCTTTTTGATCCATTTTGCCACTCTGTATCTCTTAACTGGTGCATTTAGTCCATTGACATTGAGAGAGAGAATTGTCATGCAATTTAGTGTCATCTTTGTATAGAAGTTTGTTGTGTCTATTGCTCTGTTTTGTCTTAAAGTAGACCTTTCAGTTTCTCTTTTAAGGCTGGTTTTGAGTCTGTAAAGTTTCTGAGCTGCTATTTTTCTGTGAAGCTATATATAATTCCTTCAAACCTGAAAGTGAGCCTGCAAAATATTCATTTCATTGAGTTTTGACACTATATCCCTCCATTGTCTTCTGGCCTTGAGGGTTTCTTGCGACAGGTCTGTTGTAAATCTTAAGGATGCTCCTTTGAATGCAATTTCCCTTTTAGATCTTGCTGCTTTCAGTATTCTATCCCTATCTGTGGGATTTGTCATTGTGACTAGGATGTGTCTTGGGGTGATTTTCTTTGGATCTCTTTTAGTTGGTACTCTTCTGAAATACAGGATTTGGTTGCATGTCATCTTTAGCTCTGGGAGTTTTTCTGTAATGTTGTTCTTGACTATTGATTCTGCCTGGGGATTTTCTTCCTGGTCTCTGGAACTCCAATGAGTTATTTTTGTTATTTATGTTGAATTTTTCAAGTACTTCTTTTTTCATCATTCACATTCTTTGAGTATTTTTCCATTGTTTGATTGTTTGCTTTAAAGTTCGTTTCCAGCCTCTTCTGATATATGGAGTGGTACTGCATCTTATCTTCTTGCTTGCTGATTCTGTCCTGAGCTGATGTTACTCTATTGGTGAGGCTTTCCATTGAGTTTTTCATTTCAACTACTCAGTTTTTCAGTTCTGTTATTTCAGTTTGGAGTTTTTGGATTTCTCTCTTAGTGTTCTCTTCAGCTTGATCTATTCTTTCTTTGAGTTCTAGGAGCATCCTCCATATTAATACTCTAAACTTCTTGTCATTAACTATGTGGTTGGTATTCTCTGGAACATCAGAGATGCCATCTTCATTCTCTATATATGCTGTTGTCCAGAGTTGTTTCCCCATTGACATGCTACTAGCATGACTTTTACTGCTTGTTGGGGGGGGGGGGTCATGGGCTGGGAGATGTGCATGGCCACAATGCGAAACGAACGGTCATGCTCCTCCTATCTACTTCCTTGTACCAGGTCGTTGAACCTGGTCACTGAACCTGGTCGTTGAACCTTAATGAAATTAAATTAAGTAAGTTTGCTGGGGTCTCTCTCAGCAGTCCTCTGCAGGGATCAGGAAGCCTGAAATGGAAGGATTCTGAGGCTTTATAAAGGCACCAGGCAGGAGTCCTTGAACTTGGTTGTTGAATCTGGTTATTGAACCTTGGTGGGACTAAGTTGATTAAGTTTTCTGGGGTCTCTCTGCAGTCCTCTGCAGGGATCAGGAAGTCTAAAACCACAATTTTAACAGATTTAAGTCACAAGAGTCCAAGCAGTTTACACCACCAAAGGTATAGACTGGACAATGAATGACTTCGGCTCACTTTCATCTCGATTTCTGGGACTTTGCTTTCCTCTCTGTCCATTTTATCAATAGGCTGTGGCAAGTAACATTCACACCAGCCAAATACGATGGGAGAGGAAAAGCCAACTCTTTGGCAAACCTTCCAGAACATTCTCTGAGTCTCCCCAGTCCCATTTGAAACTCTCTCATTTGCATGAGTTCAAAAGATGTTCATTTCTCAATGGAGCTTGACAATATTATCTTGATTCCAGTTTCGATGTCCCAGGAAATGAGGCAGAAGAAGGTGACTTCCAGAAAATTGTGAGGATTGGAAAAGAGAAAATAGATGCCAGTTAGCAATGGCAGCTTCATTCTAGTCTTACCCTCTGCTGGCAGCCACATGGCACAGGACAGGAGAAGGGTGTGTCAACCAGTCCTTACCTTTTCAGACCTGTCTAGACTGCAGCCTTTCTGCTGCCCTTGAGTCTCTGTTGTTCCTTAGAAGACCTCAAATGACCCAACTTCCTCTGATGTGCCTCCCTCTTCCAGCCATGTGGTTTTTTTCTATTCTGCCATTCTCAGTCCACCTCCCTACATCAGCCTTTGGAAGCAGCCTATTTTCTCAATGACATTCTTCCACCTGCCACCTTAGAGTCCAGGAGAGAGACTTGTGCTCTCACCCAAGAAGTTGCTCTCAGGAAAGGCAGAGTCACAAGTCCCTTTTCTGTTAATTTGGCCCCTTTTGAGTCACAATTTATTTACAAGTCTATGTGTACAAGTAATTGTACTTTTTTTTTCAATCCTGTGAAATGAGACTGGTAAAGTGTTTCAAGCAGACTGAAGGAATAAACCTTAGAGAAATACAGGCACCAAGATGAAGCTAAAGTTACTTATTATTCTGGTATTTGTAACAAAGCTACAAACAGCTCATCATTCCAACAGAGTAGAAAATGCATTGATGTCATCATCTACTATGACTCAATTGTTTAAATGAAATAATTATATTTACAGGCATCTACATCAGCATGTTTGAAGTGTAATATGGAGTACAAAATGGGTAGGATAGATCTATGCATCTCAAATATTTCTGTGATAAACACAGAAAAGAAAAGACATGAAAAACATTCTAGCCTCAGAATAAGGTTATACTTAGGGAGAAAAGTGGGCTTAAAAAGAGAAGATGGGACTGGCAGCGTAATTCAATGGATTTATATTATATCTCTTTTCACAAGATGATCTTAAGTGAGTCTGATAAATAGTAATGGTTGCTATTTTGAGGATAAAAGTACCCATGCCTATACTACTCCTAGGAATATACCTTAGGAGTCCAAAAACACCATGAGGAAAGTGCACTGCTTTCCTATCTTAATTACAGCACTAGTCATAATAGTCAGAATCTGAAAGCAAACCAAGTGCTAAGAAAAAAAAAATAAGAGTGGATAAAGAAACCATGATACAACTATACAATGGAATACTATACAGCTGTTAGGAAAAATGATGTCATGAAATTTACTTGAACATGATGAATATGAAAAGTATTATGCTGAGTGAACTGAATCAGAGGGAGTGGGATAAACATAGAATAATTTCAATCATTTGGGTGATATATGGTAATAACACCCAAAGACAATAGAGACAAGAGCCAGACGAACCAGTCTATGGTAGGAAGCTTGCCACAAAGAGTGGGGAAGTGAAGTTAGGGCAGAAAAAAGACCAGTAGGACAATGATATTTGGGAATGATTACTCTGTACAAGAATTGGGTACTAAACAGAGATAAAGTAATAGGCATGATACTCCTTCAGTAATAATATTGCAAACCACAGTGTGTGTAGGGGGGGAGTGTGTATCTGTGTGTGTGTCAGAGAGAGAAAGAGAGAGAGAGAGAGAGAGAGGAGAAAAATGTCTGTCCCATAGGGGAGGGGAAAGGGTGGGAAGGAAACATTTGTGGCAGGAAATGTGCACTGATGAAGGGTGTTGGACATTGAATGACAGAAACTCAATCACAAATAACTTTTTATCTGTGAAAAATAACCATCTGTATTATTAACAGTCATATAAGCACGGTGTTTAAAGTAATTAATATTAAATTTTAAAAGTTCCCATGCTTTTGCCATTTTCCGCTCTGCATTTGACTGTATGGAAGTATCTTTTTTTTTTTTTTTTGGTTTTTCGGGCCACACCCATTTGATGCTCAGGGGTTACTCCTGGCTAAGCCCTCAGAAATTGCCCCTGGCTTGTGGGGACCATATGGGACACCGGGAGATCGAACCTCGGTTCTTCCTTGGCTTGCGCTTGCAAGGCGGACACCTTACCTCTAGCGCCACCTCACCCGCCCCCTATGGAAGTATCTTAATTAAACTTTCTTTTTGCCAGAATAATTTAACATTGACCAATTTTACCAATTGTGCCATCTGTTTATCCCAAGTCAGCAATCACAGACTTTAGGGGAGTAGAGGAGGCCACAGATCCCTCAGGATCTCTGATGCCTCTTCCTGCAGGAAGTCTGTACATTCTTACTGTGTGGAACTCAGCAGGGCAGGAACTTTGACTGAATCATTGTAGGCAGAAGTGACAGATATCCCTTTGATTTTGATACTTGAAGGGACTGTTCATGCTTTTCTGCAGTCTTTCCCATTGTCAAAAGACCAGCTCACCAAGGAACCACTGGTGTCATCACTGTTCTGAGCAAAGATGTGAACAACCTGTAGTGAACATGCAGTGTGAGCATAGATACAACTCGCTCCCAGATAACTGATCCTAGGGAGTTGGTCTCTATGCTAATTTCAAGCTACTCTGGAATGCAAAATATAAAAAAAATCATAATTTTATGGCTGAAACTCAATCTTGAACATCTTTGTAACTATGAAAAAAACAGCAACTGTATTATGAGAGACCTTATAAACCAAGGTGTTTAAATAAAGTAATTTTTAAAAATCAAAGAAAAAAAGCATATAAAATGATTTTTGTGTATTTTTTTCACTTTTATTTAAGCAACATGGTGACAGTTTGTCCATAATACAGTTTTTTCCACATAAAAGTTGTTCATGACTGAGTTACAGTCACACAATGTATAATAACAACCTTCACCAGTGCACATTTCCCAATACCAATGTGCCCAGTTTCCCTCTCACCCACCCTAATGCCCTCTTCCCTCCCACTCACCATCCCTGGTCTTCTTCTGGGGCCAGCATTTTACTTCTCTCTCTCTTTCCGACTTACTCTCTACTTTCTCTCCCTCTCTTTCTCTCTCTTTCCCTCATCCCCTTCTCTCCCTCCCTCTCTTTTCCTCTCACTTCCTCTTGCTCTCTTCCCAAGCAAACATTAAAAGGTTACACACCTTTTTTTTATTACAGTTGTAGTGCACAGTAAGTCCTCATTGTACTAAGATGCAATTGTATACATTTAAAAGAGGGAGAGTTGTTTTCTGTATAAATGCCAACTTACATATGAGTATACATATATATTAACAACCAAAGGAGAATTTATTCCTTAGAACAACTTATACAATTATGATTTTTACATACTCACTTAAATATTCAACAGTATTTTGTTGGGCTGATTCTAAGGATCCACGGGAGACCTCCTGTGTAGACACCTTATTTCCCAGCATGAACCCTCCCTTCCCCATTCCTTATCCTTCCTCAGCGACCGGTCAGTGCCTAGCATTGTCCACATGGTGGCAGTAGAGGGATTTCTTTAAAGAAAGAGATTCCTCAATTCCAAGGTCTTCCAAATCCTGCCGGTATCTCATTTGCCATCAACGTGTTAACGAAACAGTTTGCCTATTTATTACATTAGAACAAGAAATATCCGCTGAGGGTTCGGAGAGATAGTGTGGAGGTAGGGCGTTTGCCTTGCATGCTGAAAGAAGGTCGGTTGTTCGAATTCCAGCATCCCATATGGTCACCCAAGCTTACCAGGAGCGACTTCTGAGCACAGAGCCAGGAGTAACCCCTGAGCGCTGCTGCGTGTGACCCAAAAACAAACAAACAAAAAAGATGTCCACTGAAACTCAGCACGGAAGAATTCAAAGTATTTCATTATGTTTTCCAGTCATAGCACAGATAAGCCACAGTTAAATAAAGCCCAAAGCTACCCAGATCTCTTCACATCCACCTGGCAATGACCAAGACATTAAATTTCTTTCCAACACTTCTCTCTCCCTCCCTCTTCCCGTCACTCACACATTCCCTGCTTAATTCCCGCCAGCCCCATTGCAGTTGCTCAGCAACTCAAAGAACCTTGTGGTGGTGACCCGGAGAGTATAGCACAGCCATATTTGCCATGCAAGCAGCCCATCCAGGACCTAAGGTGGCTGGTTCGAATCCTGGTGCCCCATTTGGTTCCCTGTACCTGTCAGGAACTATTTCTGAGCAGATAGCCAGGAGTAACCCCTGAGCACTGCCGGGTGTGGCCCAAAAACCAAAAAAAAAAAGAACCTCGTGGTGTTTGAACACTAACTGTTCCCTGTTCGCATTTCCTCTAACGAGAATATACATGGCTGTAGCCCAAGTTACCTCCTTTTCCTGAAGGGAAAAAATAAAACAGAGCAAGATGCTATAACTTATGTCAGACTATTAGCATCACTAAATAACGACCCAATAGAGAAATACAGGATAAGAAAGCCTCGATGCCCAAACATGGTACAAAATTAGGTATAATCATTTCATATCTAATTGAACATGTATTATAAGGTTGACTCTTACACTTACTGTTTATTTGTAACCTCAGAAATGTGTCTTAATTATAATATTGAACTCTATTTTGTAAGAGCTTAACCCAATGCAAATTCCAACCTGGTTGGAGGCCAAGCCACATTCTCATTGACAAAAGGGAATTAGGAACAGAAAGCTTTGAAAGATCCTTGTTTACCAGTCATGCTTTAACAATTCTGCTATTGTAATGTTAGTGTGCATTGAAATGGTCCATATTGGAACCTTGGGACCTGTAGATGTTAAATAAACTCCCTAAGTCATAGCACCAACTAATGACAAAGTGAGACTGTCAGGGTTCAGCACCATTCTATCTCTAGTGATCATTGGATTTGGAGTCTTGTAGGAATTTGTCTTACTCATTAATTCATAAACAGGAGTCCTTTGTCCAACAAATGACAGCATGATGAGGATTTTTCTAAACTATGGTAGAATCTTTGTTCTTCTGAAAAATTTGCGATCCATGTGAGCAGAATGGGGCTGATTGATCCAAATTAAAGCCTAGTTTTGCTACTTGTATACCTGAGAAAGTTGCCTCCTTGCTTGGGTCTCAATTCTCCACTGCAAAAGTAAATAGTATCTAGAGTGGAGCAATAGCACAGTGAATAGGGCTCTTGCCATGCACACAGTCAATACAAGTTCAGTCCCCAGCATCCCATCTGGTCCCCTGAGCCCCCAGTAGTGATCCTGAGTACAGATCTAGATGTAACCCTGGAGCACCATCAGATGTGGTCCAAAAACGAGAGAGAGAGAGAGAGAGAGAGAGAGAGAGAGAGAGAGAGAGAGAGAGAGAGAGAGAGAGAGAGAGGTCTTGTAAAGATTATTTAAAAATTAATGCTGTATGGGGAGGGAAAAATTAATGTTGGATGTTACCCTCCCCCAACTTCTGTCTAGCTCACCTGTCTGGGAGGGGTTTGTAGTTGCTAATAAAGGGAGTTGCCTCAGGGGTTTGAGAGGATTCAGAAAGATTCTGCAAGGGATTCAGCAAGAATCCTCAACTGATGGGGCTCGGGAAATAGCATGGAGGTAAGGCGTTTGCCTTTCATGCAAAAGGTCATCGGTTCGAATCCCGGTGCCCCATATGGTCCCCCGTGCCTGCCAGGAGCAATTTCTGAGCATGGAGCCAGGACTAACCCCTGAGCACTGCCGGGTGTGACCCAAAAAACAAAACAAAACAAAAAAAAAAAAAATAGAAGAATCCTCAACTGAGGTTGGCAGCATGGAGATAGCAGAGTGAGGGTTAAATGCAGGGCAGCATAAGGAGCTGCTTAAAAGGTTAGCCTAGAAGCCACACATGGTGGCCAGGGTATATTATTAATAAAAGCTTCATGTCTCCTGACTTCTACTGACTGCTTGTGGACCATTTCCTCACCGCTACCCTGAACCTGCAGACCTGCTGGCTGGAAGGGGATGCAGGTGCCCGGACTGGCAGAGAAAGGCCTCACCATCCATCCACCATCATCCAGTTTGACCAAGGACTCTTATTAATTTAATTAATATTTCAGTTGTATTGTAAGATATACTAAACTATCCTGCTGTAAAAAGCATTCTCCCAATATACAATGGCTCAAATATACAAACTTTCTTTTCATTCATGTTATGGACTAAAGCAGGCATGTTGGGTTTCACCATAACTCAGGATCAGGTTAAGAGGTTGAAAATGTTTCTGCTATAGTCAACAATAACTTTCTTTAGCGGAGCATACTAAGCTAATCTTGGGGATCACTACTAGAAAAGCTAGGGAAACCATATAGAATTCCCTTGAATTAATCAGAGTTTGGTATGTGCAAGGCAAGCACTTAACCTCTGAGTTATGTCTTGGCCATGATAAATGATTTTCAAGACATGAGTGTCATCATTTCAGTCCAGGTCACCTGGATGTGGAGAAGAAATGGTAAAACATATTTGGGAGGTTTTGTGATGTCAGACCTAGAGACAGAGTATCTTCTGCTATCTTGAATTTAAGTATATAGATACACGAGGCAGGGGGTGGAGAATAAATAAAGTGTAAACTGGGATCTCTGAGGGATCTATGAAGTGTCTGATTGTGAAAGAAAGGACCTAGGACTTAGATAACACTAGAATGTTGGCCAATGGTCATCTTTCTTTAGCCATTTTTTATTAATACATAGTAAGAGTTCAATTAGCATTCATTTCTTCCCGTCTCTCCTTGCTTTCTTTTTTGCCCTTTTTTATTCTTTTTGTCATCTATTTCTCAATGTAGACAATTTTATCATTTAAAATAGTACTGATTACAGTAATAACTTAATTGACATTGAAACGGTGAGAAAAAAGATGCTTTTTACCAAAATTTGTTGAGCAATTTTATGGCTACAAATAAAGTATTAGCTAGTTTCATTATGATCATGATTATGATTTCTATTCCATGTTCTTACTGACTAGAGAAGATTTGTATTACTGGGCCACAAAATAAGGATATATTCAAAACAATGTGAGATTCTCCACATTTAACCTTCTAGAAGGCAAGTATTTCCAAAAGGCCTGAGAATTCAAAGGACTTTTTCAAGGCCAATTTGTCAAATTTTCTCAGTTTAGAACTGAGAAAAACAAAGTGTAATGAGAGATGATGTGCCCCAATTCATACAGCTAGTGACCAGCCTGAGGTTCTTGACATCTAATCAAACTAATGAGAGGGAAAAAGTGTATCTAAAGCCTTTGTCAGTGCTCAAGAGATGGTATGGTCAAAATAATCAGAGAAGTGCTCTAAGGACTCAGTAAAGTGTACAAACAGAGATGAGCTCCTCAAAGGCTCATGTTTAAAATGCACATTTTACATAGACTCAATGTCATTTTAATTGAAGTTATTTATCAAGTTATAATTAACTTCAAAGCAAAAAAAAATGGAAGCTCCTTTTGAAAAGGGGTGAGCTGAGAATCAGAGACAGGTTAAAGTAGGATTGAAGGAGAAAACTGAGAAGAGAAAGATAAATGGGGCAGGAGCAATTATCATGGGACAGGAACAGAGGCAGAGATGTCAGTGTGGATGGTAGGGGGATACCACAGTTAAGAGCCAGCAACAAATCTTCACACATCTCACAGAGAGTTCTTAAACTTACATGTTAAAAACATAAGTTTACGTGACAAAAATACTCTGAAAGAAATTCGTGGAAATCATCTTGATGTTTTACAGAGAAGTATGCTCAGTTCAGATAGCAAACTGACTCTGAACATATGACCTGCAGAACTGGGACTTGGACTTGGTTTCCCCTCCACCAGATTCACAATGAACATATTAAAGTAACAAAGTAACTGTACATGGGAGTTGTCAAAGGTTAACCACATTTATTTTATGTTTTCACTGCTCTATCTTACAGCGAATGGATTATCAATATGGTCCCAAACCCCATCAGACTCAATAAAATTTGAATTCTCTTCTTGTGAGCTGGTGGAATTAATTTCCCTACTTCTTAAATCTAGTTAGCTTGGTGTCTTACTTTTTCCTGAACTTGGACTCCATTCCTCTACCATGCTAAAACATCAATAACAAGAATAATGAAAACCCTGGTTTAACCACTGAGTATAAAAAATAATCCAGGGGCCAGAGAGATAGCACAATAGTAGGGTGTTAGCCTTGCACGCAGCCAACCCAAGATGAAATGGGTTTTGAATCCCAGCATCCCATATGGTCACCTAAGCCTGCCAGGAGTGATTTCTGAGTGCTGAGCCAGGAGTAACTCATGAGCACCACCAGGTGTGACCAAAAACAAACAAACAAAAATAAAAACAAACTTCATCTAGTAGAAATCTTAAACTAGTCAGCCCCAGGGCCAGAGCAATAGCATAGCCTTGCACGTGATCCAAGATAAACCTGGGTTCAATTCCTGGCGTCCCATATGGTCCCCCAAGCCAGGAGCTATTTCTGAGTGCATAGCAAGCAGTAACCCCGAGCATCACCAGGTGTGGTCTAAAAACAAAAAACAATATAAACTAGCCAGCTCCCAACAAACTTGCCAATTCACAAAAACACATGGACAAGAACACCCAACACCAGTCAAACATGGGCTGCATTATGCTCAGCATACCTACAAACTGGTGATTGACAATAAAAAATGCTTATTTTAAAAATCCACCTTACATTTAATCCATTGCAATGATCCGTGTTATGTTTGATTTCAAAATACATTTGAGAGTGACTTGTTACTCAGCAATTGTCAACTGATAGAGAAAACTATTGCATCTGAACTAGATTGAAGATGATACTATCCCATCAAAGCACAAACATTCACCTAAGCATTACAGAAATATGTTGGAAATATGTACCAATTAATTCCAATTTACAAAAGCAAAGGACAGGGGAAGGAATACCATTTCAGGTCAGAAATAGTAATGTTGAGACTTGGAGAGGTAAAATTAGGCAAAATGCTCCTGCTGGCAATGTCACCCAGCTTCCCTTCTTTCCTGATGGTACATCTGCAGAAACTGG
This sequence comes from Crocidura indochinensis, assembly GCA_004027635.1. NCBI lineage: Eukaryota > Metazoa > Chordata > Mammalia > Eulipotyphla > Soricidae > Crocidura > Crocidura indochinensis. Next base: position 4,736 of record PVKC010003673.1, on the reverse strand, counting down.
ACAGCCCATGGAACATTGGTTCCAGACACCAACCCACCTTCAGTCTTTGCTGAGTCTGGAGTTTGGATGACCCAATTTCATAGAAACCAGACAGTCATTTATGAGTTATGTGAGAGTGGAAATTCCATATGGTTTCTGAATTATAAGAAAGCAAAAACTGCATCTTCTCCATCCAAACTTAAAGTATAACCTTGTCTTGTGGTGATTCTCAATTAAAAAAAAAAAGAAGCATTTTAAAAGGCCTCTTTTGGAAATAAAAACATTATTCAAATTAAGATTTTAGATTGTGTCAGCAAGTCTTTCCCTGTTCTGTGTGCCAGCAGACTGGTGGTGCCCTACAACTCACTGACGTGGGATAGCATGTCCTTCAGATTTAGAGCAGATGGAGAAGGAGAGTAGACTAACAGTTCCATTTTAGATAGAGTCAAAATTGAATATGCTTAAGTAAAGCATTACAACAACTTCCCTTCAGAGAAAGCAGTGCTCAGCAGAGAAGCTTCCAGCCCAAATTCTGTCACTGACTTGCTAGAACATCTCAATTTCCTTCTCTATAAAAATGGGTGATACTACCTGACACTAATAAATACTATTAAGAAGTGTGTCAAATACTTAAGAAAGCCAATATTAATTGATTAGAAACCCAGGCTAAAGAGGCATTATTTCATTTAAGTCTGGGTAAGCAGCTGAGGTTATTGTTGCTGATGGACCTTGGGTCCAGGCTCACACACATCTGACTTTAATTTCTTTCATGCTCTCTCACTTTCCTTATGCGCTGATTTCATAGGAATAGAAGGACCACCACAAGACATGTGAGAAAAGGAACTTGAGCTCTATCTCCTCAGAATAGAGTCACTGCCCAACCTGGCTCTGAACTCTGACTGAAATAACTTTATTGATTTCAATGACTCAGTAATGCTATTGATTTATGGTTCACTGTAGGGGGGGGGGTCTCTGTCACAGCAATTTGCTCCAACAAATACTGAATTAAAAAATAAACAAGTTAATTGAAAGATGTTTGTAGGGAAGTTAGCCTGGGTTGATCTAACATCACCAGCCATATAAGAAAAACAAAAGAGAGCTGCACCTAGATTACTGCACCCAGCCAGACTCACATTCAGACTTGAAAGAAGGATAAATAGCTTCACAGATAAATAACAGTACAGAAACTTTACACACTCAAAATTAGCCTTAAAAGAAAAACTGAAGGTCTACTTTAAGACAAGACAGATCAAGAGACACATCAAAGTCCTATATAAAGATTCCATGACAATTATCTCTCTCAATTTCAATATAGTAAATGCACCAATTAAGAGACACAGATGGCAAAATGGATCAAAAGGCTGAATTCAACAGTCTTCTACCTACAAGAAACACAACTGAATAGTCAGACTCAAAATCAAAGGTTGGAAAGCAATCATCCAAACAAACAACTCCCTTTAAAAAAAAACTAGAATGGCCATAATAATATCAGATGACACAAATTTTAGACTTAGAAAGTTATAAGGGAGAGATAGACATTTTATAATAATCAAAGAATATGTAAAGTAAGAAGAAATATCACTCTTAAACATATAACTCACAATGAAGTACCAATAAAATATTTAATGCAATTGGCAAATCTGAAAGAAGACATCAATAGCAACACATAATAGTGGAAGGCTCAATACTACCCTGTCACTCTTTGATAAGTCAACCAAGGTGAACCCCAACAAGAGTATACTAGTTCTGAAAGAAGAAATGAAAGAAAGTGGCCTAGTAAATATATATACATATCTACATGTATATATATGGCACCCCATCCCCAGAATACTGGATACACATTCTTCTTCAATACACACGGATCATTCTCCAAGCTAGACCAAATACTGGTTCATAAAACATATCTCCATGAAGTCAAGAGGATAGAAATTGTATAGACTAACTTCTAAGATCATAATTCACTAAAATTAGATGTGAACTATAAAGGGACAGGAAAGAAAAAAATTAACACATGGAAATTAAACAGCTCACTACTGAAAACCAGTGAGTCAGAGATAAAACTAGAGAAGAAATAAAAATATTTCTGGAAACAAATGCAAATGAAGACACAAAGTATCAGAATTTGTGGGACATAGCAAAAGCAGTACTAAGAAGAAAATTTATAGCTTTGTAAGCACACATTATGAAGGAAGAAAGGACCTACTGAAATAACTTAAGTGGCTCAGTCTTCAGTGTTATTCCACAGAGCAGCATTTCTTCTGAGGAACAGAAAGTTTGGGTGGTTGAATTCCTTGCTTGAGTGCTGGATTTCCTGAACCCATTCTTGTACCTCTTTACTGTGTAGATTATTTCCTGCATCAACCTTTGCTTCCAGGCCTTCATCTTACTACATCCTCACTTTGGAACCCTAGGCTCCACTAACATAGTGAGGTGCATTTTGAATGTTAAAGACCACTTCTTTTTTTACATGACATCACTTTTTAATGACATTTACATGTTTTATAAATAAGAAACATGAGAGCAACAATACTTGTTTTTTTCTGCTTTGTGACCAGAAACAAGGCAGATAGATGTCTTGGGCCTTCTATCTGCTGTCCTGCAGCCTGGGATTTTGCCAATGTTCTCTGAGGTCTCATCATCTTTAGAAAGGGTGGATCCAGAGAAGGGTGGATGCTCTGTTTTGCTTCATGGCCGCACACATCTTCTAACTAATGAGCACCATAACAAAACATAAAAAAATTCACAAGCATAACAATGGGAAAACAACGCAGGCTAACACCAGGCATAGAGAATGAAGACGGCAATGCTTGTGACCCCAAAACTGCCAACCACCTAGTTAGTTTCTCAGATATGGAGTTTAGAGAAGAAATATGGAGGATATTCATAAACTCAAAAAAAAAAAGCATAGATTGAGTTGAACAGAACACAAATAAGAATCAAGAGGATGTGAAGATAGAAATTAGAAAACTCCAAACTGATATAACATGTCTGAAAAACTCAGTAGACAAATTGAAAACCTCAATAGAAAGCCTCTTCAACAGGGTAACAACAGCTGATATGGATAACAGCTCCATACAGCAGAAGAGATTGGAAAAAAGCCTTAGAGCAAATGATCAGACAATGGAAAAATTATTCCAAGAATGTGAACAAATGAAAATAGAAGTCTTTGATAAACTCAACAAAAATAACAAGAATCATTGGAGTTCGAGATACCCACAAAGAAAATCCCCAGGAAGAATCAACAGTCAAGGATATCATGGCAGAGAAAATTCCAGAATTAAAGAAAACATGCAACCAAACCTTGTATGCTTGAAGAGTACCAGCTAGAAGAGACCCAAAGAAAAGCAACCCAAGACACATCCTAGTCACAATGACAAATCTCATAAATAGAGATAGAATACTGAAAGCAGCAAGATCAAAAAAGAGAAATTACATTCAAAAAAAGAGAAATTACACTTTTAAGATTTATAGCAGACCTGTCACAAGAAACCCTCAAGACAGTGGTGAGTTATAGAGACAGAACTCAATTAAATAAATGCTTCCCCTAGAATACTGCACCCAGTCAGACTTCCCTTCAGGTCTGAAGGAAGTAGACATAGCTTCATGGATAAACAATAGCTCAGAAACTTTGCAGACTCAAAATCAAATTTAAAGAAAACTGAAAGGTCTTCTTTAAGACAAGACCGATCAACAGAAACCCAAACTTCTACACAAAGATGGCTCAAAATTACATGGCATTCTCTCTTTCAATGTCAATGGACTAAATGCACAGAGTGAGGGGCCGGAGAGATAGCACAGTGGTGTTTGCCTTGTAAGCAGCCGATCCAGGACCTAAGGTGGTTTGTTTGAATCCCGGGGTCCCATATGGTCCCCTGTACCTGCCAGGAGATATTTCTGAGCAGATAACCAAAAGTAACCCCTGAGCACCACAGAGTGGCTAAATGGATCAAAAAACTGAATCCATTCTTGCTGCCTACAGGAAACATACTTGAGTAGTCAGAACAAACATAGACTCACAATCAAAGGCTGGAGGAAAATCATTCAAGCAAACAACACCCTTAAAATAGCTGGAGTAGGGGGCCGGAGAGATAGCATGGAGGTGGGATGCTTGTCTTTCATGCAGAAGGTCATTGGTTCAAATCCCGGTATCCCATATGGTCCCCCATGCCTGCCAGGAGCCATTTCTGAGCATGGAGCCAGGAGTAAGCCCTGAGCACTGCCAGGTGTGACCCAAAAACAAAACAAAACAAAACAAAACAAAACAAAACAAAAAAAAGCTGAGTAGGTGCTGCAGACATATTAACGTCCCTAAGCAAAAACCTAAGTGGGTCAAATACATTTTCACTGGGAATAGGCAGGAAACACAAAGCGGATGAAAATGAAATATGAAATAAATGAGGCCACACAAAATGCATGGGGACCCTCGTTGAAGGGACGAGTGACAAATTTATTTTTCCAGCAGATGACTTTTATAAGCTCAGGCTTAGGAATGCAGGGTGATGTCAGGGAAGACAAAAGAGTGGGACATGTTCCGGAGAAGGTATAATGGGGGACCAATCCTAAAATCTACATATTAAAAGACCATTCTGGGGGCTGGGCGGTGGCGCTGGAGGTAAGGTGCCTGCCTTGCCTGCGCTAACCTAAGACAGACCGCGGTTCAATCCCCTGGTTCCCCATATGGTCCCCCGTGCCTGCCAGGAGCGACTTCTGAGCGAATAGCCAGGAGTAACCCCTGAGCGTCACCGGGTGTGGCCCAA
>PVKC010003672.1:0-38193 GCA_004027635.1 Crocidura indochinensis | reverse complement strand
GACTATGTTATACATTGGGTAGGAAGTAGTATGTATATACATATGAATATATATATATTAAAGTATTTCCTATATCATTTAACTCTTACATTTATAGACATATTTAGGGTCTAATCTCCTGTATAGCAACAAAGAAAGGTTAGTTAATAAATCTAATTAAGTTTTTCAATATGTTACACCATACACCATCATTAAGCATTGATTATAATGTTTTTAGATAAAATATTGTTAAATTTGTCTTAAATTTTCTTTCAGTTATATATCCCTCATCAGACAATTTCCAAATTCAACTTTTAAAAGACTAGAATTAAATGGGTTATTGTCTCAAGTATCTTCTCAGAGTAACAATGAATTTCCTCTTTTAGGGAAATTTTATTTTATAATAAAATTTTATTTTTAAACATTATTTATTTATTTATTTATCCTATTGATTGATTAATTGGCATTGGGGCCACACCCTGTGGCACTCAGAGTCATTCCTGGTTCTGCAGCCAGAAATCGTCCCTGGTAAGCTGGGGACCTTATGGAATGCCTGGAATCATACCCAGGTCAGGCCAATGTCCCACGGCTCTGCTATCTCTCTGGCCCCATAAATTTTTATTTTCATTTTACTGAGGCAGCATTGACATGCAAATAGCTATATATAGTTTTATATTTTAAAACTTGTATATTATTGTCACCATAAAGTCTAATTTTTGCCCATTTTGAACAACTACCTTTTTTTTAGCCATATCACTTGCTTTCATTTCCATTCTGAAAATCATTTTTAAGGATTTATATTTGTTTTGCTGTGTCTGTTTGCTTTCACTTTCACATATAAATTAATCATACTGTAATTTTATTATATATGACTTATTGCACTTAGTAATATGTCCTTGCTCTCTATCTAATAAGACTATGTTATACATTGGGTAGGAAGTAGTATGTATATACATATGAATATATATATTAAAGTATTTCCTATATCATTTAACTCTTACATTTATAGACATATTTAGGTTCTAATCTCCTGTATAGTTGTTAGAAATTGATCTTTTAATCTGTTTTCTAGATTAAAACTGAATTGCATCTTTATGTAATGAATTATCTTCAATTTATTTAATCCAATGTTATTTCTATAAATGGAAGATAAAATATTAATGTTTTTGTCATAATATGTATGATTGTAATATTTATAGAACTTTCGAATTTCTTAATACACTTACTGGTGTTAAATAGATTCTCCATATGTTTTGGGAATCTAATATATGACTGACCAAATTTATCATCTTTATCTAGCTAATTAATATTCCTTCATAATAATAACATCAGATTATCTATTATCACTCCTAGTGGTTTTACTTCTCCTCTCAAAAAAAAAAAAATATATATATATATATACAAGCAAGCCAGGTTTCAGAGAGCAGAGAGATAGCATAGCAAGTAGGGATGTTTACCTTGCATGATGGCCTATCCAGGTTCAAACTCTGGCATCCCAACAGGTACCCTTAGGCAGTCCAGGAGTGATTTCTGAACACAGTGCCAGGAGTAACTCCTAAGAGCCTCTTAATATGGCCCCAACACCCCCAAAATCTGTTCATTATTAAACAAATATTTAATATATTAAAAAGAAGCCAAAAGGCTAGATATAGTACACGGTGAGTAAACGGTTTGCCTTGAACATAGCCAACTCAGGTTCAATTTCTTTCATGCCTTATCATCTGAATACTGGCAATAGTGATTCTGAATGAAGAGCCAGAATTAAATTCATGAACATTTCTGGGTGTGGCTCCAAACCATAACAACAACAACAGCAACAACAACAAAATCAATAAAACAGAAACCAAGAAAGCCATGCTAAAAATCAAAATAATGAGGCTAGAGCAGTAGCGCAGTGGTAGAGCATTTACCTTACACATGTCTGACCTAGGACAAACCACAATTCTCTTCCCCTACATCCGATATGATTCCCCAAGCCAGGAGCGATTTTGAGCACAGAGCCAAAAATAAATAAATTAATTTAATTAAAAAATAAAAATAAAAGCAATTTTATTTAGACATGATTCTGATGTCATCAGTAAAATACTCTTTAATAGATTAAATAGATGAATCTATTTAATAATTAAATAGATTCAATAGAGTATATATTTTTCCCATCAAACAATTTGAACTCTTTTGTTATCTTCCAGCAATACAAGTACATTATCTTAACACATTTTTCTGTGTCTCTTTTTTTGTGCTTCAATCTAGACAATTGCTTTTAAAGCTGTTTTTGCTTTCTTAGGATGCTCTGTCTTATTAGATGCTGCTTCTATTTTTAGTGTATTGTTCTTAAAACTACTGATTAAGGAACATTGCCACATTCCACTTTGGAGGTTATGCACATCTTTACTTGTGATATATAATTCCTTTATCTTATTTATATCATTATTTGCATCTTTGTGCTCAATGAATCTCAATTTGAGATGGATACCCTAAACTTTCATCTTTTTTGGAGAAGTCTGTTTTCTCTTGAACAAATATCTCTCAATTTCTCTCTATTTCTACTTCTTAACTCAGGAAAAAAAGGGATAGATGCTAAAAAGAAATTCTGTATAATAAACTATGCAATTGTTCTTGTTAAAATATTTTATATAAAATATTTTAATAGAAAAAATGATAAGGATTTAATCAGTAAAATCATAAGTTCTGGCTTATGTCTATATATAGTATGTTTACAATATATTTTACTTGCTTTTTCAATGTATTCAATTTATTTTCCTATCCCATCAAGATGGCTTACTTAAAGGAACATTAGTATATTAAAATTTAATTAATTAAAATAAAATATTAAAATTAACGTTTGACCCAAGGCAAAACCTAGAGAACATTTAAATGGCAATTCTCCAAACTGGAATGTATTTGCTTTCTTGAAACTTGTGTCTTATTCCTGTTATTCAAATAAGTCCAAGTTTTCTCTACTACAAAGACCATCATATATGTTAATATCTCCATATCCATTATCTCATTTGAAGAAGTTTCTAGAATTTACTTTGCAAAATAATTTTCTTTCTTTCCTATTTTTTTGAGGGCCATGTTTGGTGGTGCTCAAGACTTAGTCCCGGCTCTGTGTCCAGAAATACCTCCTTGCAGCCCTTTGGATTAGAAGATAATTATCTAAATTTTATACTTTCTTTTTGTCCCTTAAATAATTATTCAAAATATATTTAATTTATATTTAAATTCTCATAGAATGCATCATTTAACACTTTTTAAACTTTATAGATTGATTGATTGATTGATTGGTTTTTGGAACACACCCAGTGGAGTTGAGGGGTCACTCCTGACTCTGCACGCAGAAATCTCCCCTGGCAGGTTGTGGGACCATATGGAATTGCAGGAATCAAATCAGGCTCCTTCTGGGTGAGCCGCATGCAGGGCTCTGCAGCTGTGCTATCTCTCTGGCTCCATCATTTAACACTTTAATGATTTTATAGAAGCTATAAATATAAAAGATAATATGAACCAAAGAAATAACATAGAAAATAATACAACTTTAACATGTCTGACCTGGATTTGATCCCTAAAGCACATACAACCCTCTGATCACTTGCAGAAATAGCAAGTGAGTGTACTAGGTTTAATCCCAAACCAAAAATAAGGATATTTAAAATAAATAAAATTATATGAACTAAATTAATGCAAGTGGTTAAGAAAGTTAAAAAAATATTATTAGAATTTCTGGAAATGAGTTACTGTCAAGAGAAAATAACGAGAATTATAGCAAACTTCATCAGTAAAATCAAAACATTTAGTGATTCTATTTCAGAGGCTGTTTATTTTGCTTAGGTTGTTGTGAAAACTATGAATTTTATATTCTCTGATAATATTTAACTGGAATAATATCCTGACCATGTTATCTCCGTTGAAATAATAAAAAGATATCAGAAGAAATCTTCTTATATTAAAAAATCTGTGCTGTCAAATTACCAAGAAAATGCAAAAGATCTAGCATTTTATGGAAATAATAATAATAGCATGTAATTGCATTATACTTAATGTTTAATTATTCAAAATTCATTAGAAACTTGGCTGAAGAGAGGTGCATTTAAATTCACTTACCTTACATTACTTCATATTACTGTTTATCTTAATTTATCTTTGTTGTTTACTGATATGCTTCAGTTATAAGAGAAGGTCAAATTGTCCTCCTCAGGGCATTTCAATTTCTGGCAACAATTTTTATTTGCTGATCATAAATGTACTTTAGATTTCTGCATTGTTATTTTATATAATAATGTCAAGGACAAACATTCTGAAGCATGTCTAATAACACAGATTCATTTTATTCCTACCATTCACTACCCCATTAAATTGAACAATAACTAAACAATTCTTTAACTTAGTATGGTGGTATTAGTATTTCTCCCAAAAGTTCTCTGTTTGTTTTCTAATCATTCTAATTCTTCTTAGTTTGATGACTGTTCCCAGAATAAAAAAGATTCATAAATAAAAGTTTTGAAGAATAAAACATCTGAATTTTCAACAGTATTCATATTTCAAATTTGATTAAAAATAGACACATAATTATTGTAAATTTACTCGTGCATTAAAAGATAAAATGTTTAGTGACTTCGGGTATATAAATTGTATGCTGTACCTTACAGTATTTCTTATAGTTTAGGCACTATTTAAAGTTCTTTGTAGAATGCTTTTATATTATTTCTCTATAGGAATAAGTCATGCAAGCAGTCCATTAGACTAAAGACTAATTTGTTTACTATTTTGCTTATGGAAAGAAATCAACCATTACATTACTGATGACTGAACCTACAGATTTGCCCACTTGACTGTGTGATTGAAACAAAGGTCCTGCATAAAGTTTTTGACATATGTTCTATTGAATGTTCTATTTAAATACATTTAAGAGAATTTTTTATTTCTGATTATATTTATTTGAAGTGCATTTTAATGTGATATTCAATAGCACATACAAGTAGAATTTTAATTTTCATGTTCCAATCAAAATAAATAACTTCTCCACAGTCAAGTTACAAAAAATGTTTTACTTTACAAGCATTCTTTTTTTTGTTATTGTTGCTGTTTTTTGTTTTGGGGCCACACCCGGTGACGCTCAGGGTTTACTCCTGGCTATGTGCTCAGAAGTCGCTCCTGGCTTGGGGGACCATATGGAAGCCTGGGGATTGAACCACGGTCCGTCCAAGGCTAGCACAGGCAAGGCAGCAACCTTACCTCCAGTGCCACTGCCCGGCCCCCAACTTTACAAGCATTCTTACTAAACATTCATATCTAGCTTCTTGAGTTTTAATATTGAATTCCAGTACTTACCAGTAGCCATAATCATTCAGTTATACAATTTATTATCTCTACAATGCTTTATAAAATGAGAATAATAGAAAATTAAAATATAGTTCCCCAAAATAACTCAGAAATTAAAATAGGTAATGACTTGTCTAACCATTTTTAGTACTTAAATTTTGGTATTTTTGGTATTTAACTCTTATTATTATTTTACCTTTGTTAATTACAAAGATATCTAAGGTTGGTTTAATTTCTGGCACTAGTTAAAGGTCAATTTAACTACCACCAGGAAAGATTTGAGTATAGAGCAGGAGTAAGCCCTGAGCACTGATGGGTATGACCCAGAGCAACAAAAAGAGACATCTACAATTAAATATACATATTCATGTTTACATTGATTTTAGCAATTTATTTTACCATATATTTTATTAGAAAAATATTATAAAAGTCTCTTGTATTAAAATTGAAATGTCATCTATAGATAATTTATGCATTATTTTAAATTCTTACAGTCACATAATTCGGTTCAATGGCTAACTTGTGACTCTGCTCAGGCATCACTTTGGTCTCACTTTGTGCCAAATGGTTATACATTCTGCCCAGATCAAACCTAGGTCAGCCACATACATAGCAAATGTCCAGTCTATTCTATATATCTCAAACTCACCTTTCTGAATTCTTAAATTTATTCTCTTGAAAAATTTGTGTATTAGGTGATTTATGTTAAATTTTGATTTTATAATAATATTTTTGTAACCTAACAAGCCAGATTGCATATCACTCTATCTCTTTCTCTCTGTCTTTGGCTCTCTGTATCTGTCTCTTTCTCTTTCATCTTTCTGTCTCTGTCTCTCAAACCTGTGGTTCTGAAGGCTGCTGTTACTATTTGATGATTAATCTTTATCTCTCTTTTCTTACAGACTATATCTTTTTGAAATAGTTTTATTTTTAAATTAGACAAAATTGACAAACTACTGACATTCAAGATACATACATTTATAATAAAGTAATTTATAGTTATAACCAATTTAAAGTACATAAAATTTTATACTATTTTGGCTATATGATATGAATTCATTCTGAATTTTATTGTGTCATGATTCTTTTATACATTCTGGAAATAGTACTCTTGTTTACTAGCATATTATTTGGTATATATATATATATATATATATATATATATATATATATATATGGTTTTTATATATAAAGCCATAAAATTTTGTTCCTAATTGGATTGTACTAAGATACTCAATGAATCACTCCACTAAATGGATTCTAAAATTATATGCTTAAATCTTTTGTCAAATCATATTGTGTAACTTTTATGGATGTTAACACTGTATTATTTCTTTACAATTTTATTCACAACCCAAAACCATGGTTTTAAACATCATTCAAATATGTGTTTATAAAACTGTTACTTTATAAATTAAATGACCAGTCAAATAATTTTGTAACTTATTTATGAATCTTAGTATAAGATGGACAAACTACCCATCAACTGAATATTAGAAAAATGCAACCTTATATATGTAATATATATATAATATATATAACCTAAATTTATTTTCCTGACAACTCTACCTATTTAAATCGTAGCTGATATAACTTCACATCTAGGTGTACATATCTAGAATTAGACCCATGACTTACATCTCTCTACAAAATGTCAAAATATTTTAATACATACTTAAAATCACCAATTTGTAGCATAAAATTCACATTAGATGAAAGCATATTTGTTTTTCTTCTTCATTTTATGAAGCTTATGCAAATAGGAACTATTAGGAAGTATCTTTCTACCAATAACAATTTCATGAAAAAATATTGTATAGAAGAACTTAAAATTGTTATGAACAAGACTGTTAAAATTATAAAATAGCCTTTTAGGGTGCCAACACTCATAATCATTTATAATAATTTAGTCAAAATATACATATATGCCAAAGTGTGTATAATCATGAACAGAATTATTTATATCTTTCATTTGCCTTTAGTCATATGTACTTCAAATTATACATATAAACACATATTCAAGTGTATTCATATTAATTAATAAGATCTAATGGAAGAAGACCATAAATATTTTTCCGTGTTTCCAAATAATTATAGTTAGGATATATCTAGATTGATTTTTTATTATCATTTTCTTGACTTAATTATTTTATTTAATAAATGATACATGAAGTTTATAAATATAAAAACACTTTTTATTTTACAATAAAATAAAAATATTAAAATTTCAAAATTATATAAATTTAATACATCAAGCATGGAGGTAAGGCATTTGCCTTTCATGCAAAAGGTCATCGGTTCGAATCCTGGTGCCCCATATGGTCCCCCGTGCCTGCCAGGAGCAATTTCTAGGCATGGAGCCAGGAGTAACTCCTGAGCACTGCCGTGTGTGATCCAAAAACCACAAAATAAATAAATAAATAAATAAATAAATAAAAATAAAAATAATTTTAAAAATTACAAAATTAGTTTGTTCTTACTTAGCCTAACTAAATAAATTTTGTTCATAAATTAAATTTATATAGATTAATAGATAAATATTATTAAAAAAGAGAATATTACTCACCTATAAATAAATGTTATATTTACATTTTATATTAACCAATAACACAAAAAGTGAATAAATTGGTGGTGGGAATACCCCTGATTCAATGTCACTATGTAGCTAGAAAATTACTGTGAAAGATTTGTAATCCATTTTGCTCAAAATAAAAATAAAAAAAGACAAAGAAACTGAATAAATCAGATGGACTAATAATCATTGAATGATGCTCAAGATATACTATGAATGGATAGAATAGAATATGATGTGACAGATTGTATAAAGTTGTTCAGAAAGAGATGAGACAGATTTTTAGTTTACCCCATACTGCTTTAACCCTGAACAACGTTAATGGTCCCCAAATACCACAGGACCCAGACATTAAAATAAATAGATTTTTTTTAAGTAGGCTATAGAAAACAATGCTTGATATTTCTTTAGTGAGTGTGAGAAGAAAATGTAAGTAAAAACAGCAACTATAAGGCTTTTTAATAAGTCACCTGACCGGTTATTGAAAGAATTATGTGACAAGATATACAGCATTTAGACTTTTTTTTTAACTTAGTACAGATGAAACATTCAAATAAGGTTATAAATTAAAATTACATGTGTAAGTAAATGTCCCTAAATAAGAATACATTATGCGACCAAACTGAATATAAGCCTTTCTTGCAAAATGTTCTGACTATGATTATCGTAAGTGCCACTGGCAAAAACTCCACTAGGATGTCTCTGGAAGTACTAGGCATTGCTGAATCTCCGTATCACTCTAAATGGCCACAATCATCAGTATGCATCTCTTATAAAATGTTCTTCAAGGCCTCCAACCAACACTAGGGACACCTCCTTTAAGCATGTACTCATGTGGTTTGGACATGAACGGTGGTGCAAGGGGTAAGGCATTTGCCTTGCAGGTACTAACCGAGGATGGATCCCTGGTGTCTCATATGGTTTCCCCAAACCAGGAGCGATTTCTGAGTGCATAGCTAGGAGTAAACTCTGAGCCCAAAAACAAACAAATAAAAAAATATGTACTCTGTGGGTATTGTTCCTAATAAGCTAGGTAATGTCTTCAAAAACATGTGAAAGTATAGGGGAGTGGGCTATATTCTATACATGCTTCTGTTCTTTTTGATACACTTATATTCTAGGCAAGTTCTATTTTTCTTAAATTAACTTAAGTAAAAACATCAAATCAATTGCTGTGCAAAAAGCTGTTGCTTTGAAACGGTAATGGGCACTTCTTGAGAGATGAAATAGGAAAACCTTAGGTTAGCTCTGTTAACTTGTTTTTGTCTAAAATAAAATAACGTTTATCACATTTTAATGAGCAGTGGTAGTTTTAGAACTGGAGCAAGTATGTTGTCAAAGTTAGGATTTGAAAAAGCTGGAAGATTAAGAAGCCACATTTTCTTTCTTTTTTTCTTCCTTTCTTTCCTTTTCCTTCCCCCCACCCCCCTAGGTTTTTGAGCCACACCCACTCTCTTGAGTTGGTTTTTGAGCCACAGCCACACTCTTAGGGGTTACTCCTGGCTATACTTTCAGAAATTGTTCCTGGCTTGGGGGACCATATGGGACTCCAAGGATCAAACCCATGTCCTTCCTGGGTCAGCTGTGTGCAAGGCAAACGCCTTACCACTGTGCTATCCTTTCAGCTCCTGCCACATTTTCTTAACAACTTTAGTGCCTGAATAACTGAGAACAAGTTTTGGGAGTTGTAACTGACAAATATTTTAATATTTTTTCTGTTATGGTTGTTGAATTAGGGGGCCTCATCTAGCTGTGCTGAAATTGTATTTCTAGATCTGCATTCAGGAATCACTCCCAGTTGATGCTGGGGAGATCATATTTTGTACCGAATAGAACTTGGGTCAGTTGCACTATCCCCTTAAAAAGAAAAAAAAAAAACTCAGCTTCTAAAGAAAATTAGAAAAACATACAATATAAAATGCATTTTCTTTATTTATATATTCATTGAAATTATTTTATCATAATTATCAGAAATTCATTATCTAAATATCATTTCATATAGAGTTTTCTAAAGTAAATATTCTAAGAAAAGGCTTATCTTAGAAGTTTCGACAGTGATCATTTAGGTCTTTATAGTTTGTTGCAAATGTCCAACTACTTTCACAGATGTCTCAGACAAAGAGCTAAGAACAACTTGTTCTACTTTGAAGAAACTGCTTCCAGCTTTGTTTCTAAATATACTATAATTTGCATAGACTTATAGAGGAACATGCTTCATATTCTTTATTGGAAAAGAGTGTGATAAATATATTAACAAGAACATTGGGCAGCTTATTAATGTTAAGAGCTAATCATGTTTGAATTTTAATTATAAAGTTATCAATAGTAAAATTTAGGAAAATAAAACCATTTATCTGTAATCTAGTTTATTGAGCAATATTTACTAAAATTAAGGGTTTGGGCAAGGATAAAATTACAGAAAATTTAAGCAGTGATGACAATATGAAAAAAATTGATAGTTTAATTTTAAGTATCAGTTCTCATTTCTCCAAGTTTTTGAAGAGGAATGGACAAAATATAATGCTGATAAAATTTGAATAGTCTGCATAATTCTAAATAGTAAAATCAACCCAAACATAAAATCTCTTCAAAATAATGCAGTCAAAATAAACTCAACCTATTTTCTGTCTAAACTAAAAATCAAACTTCTCTGCTTTTAAATGTATAACTCACCAAAGTTTGATTGGCCTTTTTTAAGAAGCAATTTTGACAAATAATTTTTTAAAATTCAGAAGCCTGTATTTGGGTTATCCTAAATATATATTTGGCTAAAGTTTTCAGTAACAGCCTGAATAAATGGTTCTCTACTTTTAATATGCTTACACTCTCAAAATTTTTCATAACCAGAGGTGCACACAATAAAATAGATCCTCAAACAATCAAATTAGAATTTCATAAGAAAATATAAGGTGCTATTATTTTGTTAGCACTTGAAAATATCCTGAGGAGCTCTCATTATTGAGGGTAGAAATAAGTACTACTGATAAAGCAAATAAGTTCAGTCACCATAGTAAGAAAGTTGAAGGGATGTTGGTATTACACTAGAAGATAGTAACTTGTTAAAAGCAAAGTTATATGTTATTATGCAATAGTATTTTAATTAACAATATACTTTTCCATCACATATGTACTGGATAAAATTAAAAAGTTACATGACTGAATTTCTCTTGAAGTATATTCACTAAAGAAAAGAAACCACAAAACTGTATGTATGTCACATATTCTAAGTATTAATTCCCAAATAATTTGCAAATTATATAAAATTAGATTTCAGTTAACAATCTATCGTTTGGATTCTGTCATAATATTTTAAAAATCAATAAAAAAGTAAGTTTAATCTACTTGAAACATTGCATAAAATCTAAAGACAGAGTACTATGATGACACTTTCACTAACTTTTAATTTCTTATTAATAATTTTTTTTTTTTTTGGTTTTTGGGTCACACCCGGCAGTGCTCAGGGGTTACTCCTGGCTTCATGCTCAGAAATTGCTCCTGGCAGGCACGGGGGACCATATGGGGCACCGGGATTCGAACTGATGACCTTTTGCATGAAAAAATTAATAAATTTTTAAGTATGATGTCTATTTTCATTTAAATTTGTATCCAAAGATTTCAGATATATCCAGTCTTGATATACTTGAACATAGCAGTAGCTAAAATTTTAATATCATTTTAGCAAGTAATAATCCAAATATAAAATACTTACTCATCTAAAATAATTTCTAATTTCTCATTAATATAAGTAATTTGATCATTTCAATTTGAGACAGTAATCATTAATTATTGTCATAATAAATTTGTAAAATATTTAAAATTAATTATTGACTTAGCTTACATTCAATATTTCAAGGGAAATTAATATCCGTATTATTTTTTACTTAGACATACGTAGTTATCAATTTAAACTTTATTCACCAAACACCTTTATTCTCCAAATTGCTGATCAGTTTGAAATTCACATTTATAGAAGTAGGCAATATATTTTTATAGGCCTAATCCATGAAAATAAACAAGTCTAAAATGAATTTTCTCATCATGTGCATTTATTTAAAATAATAGTTTGAAATTATATCCTTAATTTTATGGCATTTATTTAGCAAAAGCAAAGACTATTGTACTGTACTATAAGTTCTTTGTGTCTCTTGCTGAATAATAATATTTTATAACAAAATAAAGTCACTGAGCTGTATACAATCATTTTATCTAATGTGTTTGAGACGCTTTAACTCATGCTTCCTGGGAGCTAAATAAAAATGTGTCCTCATCATAGCAGTAATAAACACAGGCAATTATGCATAATTATAGAGATTAAGTTCTAATTAAGGCTCAATTTCAATAATATCCCTATCCACAAATCTTTTCAAATTTTTGGTGACATGAAAGAAGATCAAGGTAACTCAAAGTACTAATTTCTATCATGACTAAAGTTATAATAAGTTTGATCAGGGAGTTCTACATGTATTCTAATATTCAGCACTATGACTTGTTCAAGTTACTGACCTTATTAGCATTAGTAATTTTTACTGTCACTTCCAGTAATATTTAGAACCAAATTTTTATAATGCAACAAATACTATTTGTCATTTGGAAATATGCAAAATATAGAGAGAAAATGAATTGGTTATCTTTTAGACTTTAGCAACAAATTAACGTTTGAGATGTCAATTGCAATGATATCTAACTGATGTAAATATTTCTTTAAATGTAATAGTATCATTTTAGAACATCTATAAAATATATTTGTGTTTTATATTGCTCAATAGAATAACCAAGACAATGTGAAATATGGAATATAGTGATTTTATTAATAAAAGGTGAGTGAAATATAATTATATCTTTACGCTCATGCTTTCTTTATAAAATTAAGATAGCTATGATATATGTATTCTTGAAAATCAAAATTATACAATTACTGTATATTTGAGTACTAATTATTTTTAAAATATTGGTAATCTAACTAAGGTACCTTTTATATTTGGTCATTATACATACTGCTGGGGGTCCTAGTAATAAGCAGAGAACTTTGCTAAAAGCAAGCCTTTTTTTTTATTGTAATATGTAAGGCCCATAGTAATAATGAATGAGGGGCATTCCCATCACCAGTGTTGTCCTCCATCCTTTTTAACAAGCAGAGAACTTTGCTAAAAGCAGGGAGCCCTGAGAAGTAAATGTAACCATTTAAGGCATCCATGGAGACAATAAGACCATAGAATTTTGAGCCTGGGAAAATGAGTCTAACTTATCTGAAGTTCCTATACATTCCAACGCACTCCTGATAAGCCTTATTACCTAGGTATTCCTGTCTGTTCAATGTAACTATGACATATCTGCATGCATGCGTGCAGAATCTGCCTGAAAATAGTATTTAAACTGGGCCTTGTGCTTCAATAAATTGGAATTGGAATCCTCTTAGCCTTTTCTGTCTCTGTGTCTGTTATTTACTCTGTGTTTGTCTGTCTTTGTCTGTTTATCTCTGTTGTTTGTTCTTTGTGCTCCCCCAAGAAGAGTAACCCACGTTTTGACTGGTGTCCCCCGCAGGTTGGGGCACCTACAACATACTATATTTAGCAACTTAAATTTTACTAATCTATGCATCACTGTGTCAAATTTTTCTGCATATTTCCTTACTAAAGAATGACATTTATTATATTTTGTAGATTCGAACTCAGATATGAAATTTAAGCTTGATTTCTGTAGTAGCTAGTAAGTGGAAGAGCTAGATTTTTAGTCTATACAATGTCCATTTTTTTGTGTTTAGTGAAATATCTTATTCAAAATAAACAACAAAATGAATATTAATATCAGACTGTCAACATAGATTTCACTGGGTCATATGCTTTGCATATCAGTTGACCAAGCTTAAATTTAAGCATAATTGAACATATTATCCTCTGAGAACTATGAAAGAAACTACTGAATATTAAGCTGGGTGTCCCTTTATACCTAACAAGTATGACTAAAATATAAATATATTATATGTAATATATGTGTTAATAAATAATATCTATATAATTTTTGAATTACATATATTGTTTAAGTGCATATATACAGTATTACTTATATCAATATATGGCATTGGATTAACCTCCATATATGTACATCTCAATCATATACATAATTTTATCATATTAATTTATAATATAGAGAATAATAAAAAGGAATACACTGCTAAACAATATTAAGAGAAGTATCTTCTATATAGAGTGATGCAAAATTGACATTATAAGGTAGGACTTCATGAAGGAAGCAAATTTAATAAAGATAAATTCTCTGCTTGTATCATTTGATTAAAATTCAAAAGAATAAATTTTTAGTCTTGCAACTTTATAATAAAAGATCTTCCCTGCCTCTTTTCTGACCCTTTTCATTTTTCTGACTCTACTTTCTTAACTATTACCTTCTTGCAATGTTTATTTTCCTTAACAATTACATTTGCATAAATATAGCATCATACTAAAAAATAGAATAATGCTCAGAAATTACTCCTGGGGCCCGGGAGATAGCATGGAGGTAAGGCGTTTGCCTTTCATGCAAAAGGTCATCGGTTCGAATCCCGCTGCCCCATATGGTCCCCCGTGCCTGCCAGGAGCAATTTCTGAGCATGGATCCAGGAGTAACCCCTGAGCACTGCCGGGTGTGACCCAAAAAAAAAAAAAGAAAAAGAAAAAAAAGAAATTGGTCCTGACAGGCTCAGGACCATGTGGGATGCTGGGTATCAAACCCAGGTCAGTCAAGTGTCTGCCACATGCAAAGCAAATGCCCTATTGCTTTTCCATTACACTATCTCCTATCTCTTTTAATATTAAGTTAGATTCTTTTTTCTTATTTTAAGTTACTTTATTTAAATACCTTGGCTGTGAGACTGTTCACATACAAAGTTATTCATGATTGAATTTCAGTCATACAATGTACAACCTTCACCAGAGCACATTTCCCACCAGCCATATCCTTTTTCCCTCCCATCCTCCTCCCTGCTCCCTCTCTCTCTTTCTCTCTCTCTCCCTTCCTCCCCCTTCCCCCTCTCTCTCCTCTCTTTTTAATTTCCTATAAGACACTGTAGTTTGAAATATTTTTACTAAGGAGTATCATGTATATCACTTTATTTCCTTTCATTACCTCATTCTTGCCCATTGTGTTCATTTTCAACTACTATTGATATAGTGGTCTCTTTGACTTACTGCAATATCCCGCAATTTGTGAAAAGTTCCTTTTCATGGACTGGAGGAAGATTTTTCTTAATTCACATTGCTTCTCCATCACACACCTTTATTCAATAATTTGATGTGCGATTATTTCCTTCAAAAATTTCTTAAAAATGTCTGTTAAATATTAATCCCGGATTACAAATAAAGGCTAACACATATTTTCTTATAATTTAAATATATTAATTTTCATTGTATATTATCATATTTGGTAGATGAAAAATAATTGAAGAAAGTTTATTATTACTCCTTATTATTGTCTTAATTGTGGTAATGCTATACTAATTGATAAATCTGTGATTCATTGCTTATGAGATTAGGATTTCCATAAATTATATTTATGACTTGAAAATAATACAGCATAATGCAGCATTGAAAAATATTTAAGTTAAATAAATAAGTTTTTGCCATGCCCTTAATTATTTAAACTTAGCATAATGTATTGAGGGGTGGATTATATTAAAAAAAAAACAAATCTTTGGATTATGGTTCTTAATTCAGGAAATTACATTTCTAAAGCTGTGAAGCAAAGCAGACAGAAAGGTTTTATTTGCTGTAGACTTTAGTTTCATATCAGAATAACCAATATTTAAAAATATATTCTATAACTTGAAATTAATTCATTTTTCCTGTTCTTAATATTTTTAGACCATAGACAATTTTTAGATTGTCTTTATGCTTTAGACCATAGGCAGTCTTATAAATATCATATATTTTACTACTTAAGTCTTTTGCTTCATCATATTACTATTTATTTCTCATCTCAGGGCTATTTGAAGCAAAAAGGACAGAGCAGCATGATCTCCAGCCTGTAGTGACTGCTTCTCATTCTGACAAATCAATAAAATGTGAATCTGAAACCTGATATCATCAACCACAATTTTGCAGTTTCACAGCAGGATATAAGTTTATTTCAAAATCTGGGGCACAGAATGATACAATGTTTATCATAATATACTTATCAGTCAGAATATTGAATGATTGTTCACGACTAGTATATTTATAAGGATGAATTTATAGAACAAGTCACCTTACATATATGTTCATATACTTAATTGTTAAAAAAGATAAAATATAGGTAACACTTCTTTTTTAAAATAATTTTACTGTTTAAAATGCTACTTTTATTGTATAGCTACTCCTTTCTATATTTTTCTGTCTCTAACATCTATAACTATTGTTGTCTCTAGTTTAACTGACACTTATAAAACTGAAGAAAAGATTACTGTTATGGGGGGTCAAAGAGATAGCTACAATGAGTAGGGTTTTACCTTGCATCAGTCAGTCAGAGTTTGATTTCCTATAGCCCATATAGTCTCCATCTCACCAGAAATAATTTCTGCATAGAAAGCAAATAGTAGCTCCCACATATTGCAGGATGTAGCCTAAACGATATCCTCAAACTTCTGTTTTATTAAATTGATTATAATTTTAATAAAATGAGAAAGCTGTTTGATATAAAGTAGTCATCATTATAATACCATACTCTGAAGTTTTTCTTATTTTGTAAAACTCAATTTGTGGTAATTAAACACTAAAAATTCTAATTTTGTTTGTTTGGGGCCACAACCAGTGATGTTAAGGGGATAATCCCGGCTCTGCTCTCAGGAAATAGTTCTGGTTGGACTCTGGGGACCGTATAGGATGCACAAAACCTAACCTAGTTTGGACAACTATAAAGTACCTTCCCACCTCTCTTAATGGTCTGGCCTTAATTCTGGTATTCAAAAATGTAAATAAAGTGGTTATAACTTATGTTTTAAACAAAATAATTTATTATGTAAATCTTTGTGTCTTTGATGTTCTGAAAGAAAGCTGAATTAATAACAAATTCCTTCTAAAATATTTAACTGAATTTCAGTGTTCTTCCCACAAATATGTTACTAGCATGTTTCAAATCATGTGATGAATTTGCTATAGCTGACTATCTATTTTGAATTTTTAGAAAAACAATCTCTGACTAGGTGAGAAATTAGAATCATTCACATTCACTAAGATTATGAGTCAAATTCAAAATAGTGCATGCTAAAATATATTTTAATATAAATGTTTAACATATGCTTAAAATATTAAAATTGATTTGTACAATGCTAATCATAAGAATACTATTCTTTACTAATATAAATTAAATCTGTTTCAAGAATTAGAGCATTTATATTATATTCTTTGAGGATATCATATGATATACATGCATTCAAACTTTTTAAAATATTCTATAATAAGACATATTTTTCTAAGTCAGTTCAAGGAATATAAAGAAAGCAATTTTAGAATTGGGATGAATTTTATAAATATTTTAATAGTGAAAGTATTCAGTCATAGTAACTTGAATTTGGGAATTTATTAAAATGTATATTAAAAATTCATTAAAGATTTATCATTTATTTTATATTTTGAGAAGAAACTTCATTTTTATTAATGTTATGGTATGTGCTTGTATTGAATACAGAAAATTCTTGTCTTTGATATTGGGGTAAAAACCATGTCAAATACCAAGCGTTTCCAGGTATTTTATTAGAAAGAACAGTTTCAGATGTTTTAAGCATGTTTTGACAGTACTACAGAGTGGATAAATTTAATATTTAATGAGGTAAAATATTCAGGGAAGACAAAGGAGAAACTTGAAAAAAAGAGCAGACACAAATAAAACACATGATTACTTCTTAAAAAAGAAACCAAAGTTCATCATTCATATAGCTCTCAATAATTTAACTCTGCTCAGAAAGATGTTTATGTTGTGTGTCAAATGTGATTATGTTGTAATTATTCCTTAGGCAAGCCAGATTTTAGCTCAGTAGGCATTGGAATTGATCCAAGTAGCTGGCACAAGGCCGCTAATAAATACACATTTAATACTAGAACACTAAAACAGCAATGTGAGATTGAACTTGACATTCTTTTTCATTTTTTTAAAGATTAATTATTTGACTACTATTGGGAAATGAGATGGTTCTCTAAGTTCTTCACCCTTGGTATTCCTGAGCTGCTTTACTGAAATGAAATCTGTTTCTACCACTTTAGACTATTATTCATAAATAATGCCTATGAAAATACAAGTTATAATAAATTGATTGTGAAATTGATTATTTCTTTTCATCACAACTTGAAATCATATGAGTATAATTGCTATTAAATATTTGAAAATAGTCCATTAATATACTAGAAAATACTCTTTCCTTAGACAACATATTTATGTTATAATTATATGAATAATATAAAAAGGTAAAATGATTTCATCTGCATTTACTTCTAGAGGCACTGTTTGTATTTAAACTGCTTCCAACCATTTTAGAATAAAATTTGAAATTCTCTGGGTAATGAATTTTAAGATTCAAATAATTTTATTTTTGGATGTTCTGTAGCAAATGCAATTTCTATGGTCATTATTGACTGTAAATATCATAATAATTAAAACAAACATGTCCATTCAGAACTGCTTCCCCTCGAGACTTTGTTTTCAATAAGAAAAATTCACTTCTCTTTTGTCTAAAACCAAAATTATATTGTAATGAAAAATATTATTCTTCCCAACAAATAGGATTTTCCATTATCTCATCTTATTTATTTTAAGATTTCATGTATGTTAGTGAGTTCTATTGTAAGCAGAAGTATATATACTAAGTTAGCATACTATTATTAAAATGATTCTATATGTCCCTTTTTCTAACAAGCATCAAATACCAAAATTTGTATAGAAAGTAATGTATCTATTCACATAATTCAATCTACTGTATGCTTATCTAGAATATCACTTTTCATGTATGCTATATATCAGTGATAATCACAGAAAACCAAATACTTAGGGCCAAAGAAATAGCACAGAGATAGGGCATTTGTCTTGCATGTGGCAAACCCAGGACAGCCCTGGGTTCAAATCCTGGCATCTCATGGTCCCCCAAGCCAGGAGGGATTTCGTAATAAACCCTGAATGCAGCTGGGTGTGGCCCCTAAACAAAAATAAAACAAAACAAAACACTTGTACATGTTATAATTTTTGTGACAAAATATTGATTTATTTTTATTATAATATGTTGTGCTATTAAATTTATATATTTAGAAACTGAATTATAAATACATTTAAATAAGTTATATGTCTCTCAAAAATCTCTAAAAAAAACTTGTGGGGGGTTGGGCCACACCCAGTGATGCTCAGGGGTTACTCTTGGCTATAATCTCAATAATTGCTCCTGGCTCTGGGGATTCCTAGGATATGGGACTCCAGGGATCAAATCCAGGTCTATCCTGGGTCAGCCGCTTGCAAGGCAAATGCCTTATGCCGTGCTATCTCTCTAGCCCCTCAAAAATATTTTAAACAGGGGCCGGGCGGTGACGCTAGAGGTAAGGTGCCTGCCTGCCTTGCTTCCTAGCCTAGGACGGACATTGTTCCAATCCCCCTGCGTCCCATATGGTCCCCCAAGCTAGGAGCGACTTCTGAGCACATAGCCAGGAGTAACCCCTGAGCGTCACTGGGTGTGGTCAAAAAAACAATGAATAAATAAATAAATAAATATTTTAAACAGAAAATTAGAGGCATTGCATTCATTTAAATAAATTAACATCAAACTTCAATGTTTTAATTACCTTTATTTAAATTTTATCTTTCTGAGAGTTATAATATTCTGTTTGACACCAAATACATTAATATCCTATTCAGTTATATTTATATATTCTACAAAATTTTCATTGAGGTTATTATAATGTCATTATAAACTTGTGGTCTTTAGAAAATTCAAGAACATTTCCAAATTGCAAAAGTAAAAAAAATCAAAATAGGATAATATTAATACTAGTTCTCATTAGTCTCGGGCTATAAATCAATGGGATTTGGTAAGCAATCAGTGAAAAAAGACATCATATATTGTTATATTTAATTATCACCGAACTTAGTTATATAGATATCTAGAGTTGAGCACAGACATTTAAGGACTGAATTAATATTGGAATCGTATTTTAAGGTAATGACACAGTAGACTGAAAATAGCTGATATGGCTCCCTATTAAAATAACATAAATATTGTTCAAAGTATACTAACATGAGATAATACACAATCTGACTTAAAGTATGAAAACTATATACCATTTCATGTAACCAGTTCTTTATGGATAAACTATGGTGCTTCTTCAAATGTAACCTGGCCATTGACTTTACCAAAACAGAGTTTCAAATAGTAATTCTTAAGTTTTATAATGCAATGGACAGTTTATA
The DNA here is from genome assembly GCA_004027635.1 of Crocidura indochinensis. NCBI lineage: Eukaryota > Metazoa > Chordata > Mammalia > Eulipotyphla > Soricidae > Crocidura > Crocidura indochinensis. Next base: position 17,912 of record PVKC010003672.1, on the reverse strand, counting down.
TAATGAATATAAATGTCAAGTTTTAAGAGGTATTGTAATTTGTAAAAGAAATTAAATGAATTGAAATGTTAAAAATTCTACAATAAAAATTTAGGTGTTCTCAATAGAAAAAAGATGACAAAAGAGTCAGTGAACTCAAAGAAATGAGCTTAAACATAGATTAATAGAAATTATTAAATCAGAAGAATGAAGAGAAAAAAATTTTTAAATAAAATGAGATGTAAGGATTCGTATCAAAAACTTGTGGTCATTGAAGCTCCTGAAGAGGAAAAATATAATGGAAATTGAAAAAATATTTGAAGAGATAATTAACAAAACTCTTCAAATGTTATGAAAGGCAAAATTTTATATAGTCAAGATCTCAGCAGTCTCAGAATAAATCAAAGAAAAATATAACTTAATATAGTTTTTAAGTCACCTAAAACATTATAGAAATATAGTCTTAAAGCTAGTCAAAAGGAAACACAACATTTAATTTGAGAAATTATAATAGAATGTTTGTAATTATTCACTAAAATTTATAAATATCAGAAAATAGTTCTTACTCAAATATAGTTCAGAACTACACTTGTGTAAAATATAACCAAGAACTTTACTATGAATTCACAAAAGCAAAATAAATACACATGTAGAAAGCACTAATTTGTAAATATTAAAATATTACACTAATATCAATAAAAACAAAGAGGAAATTTGAAACAAAGCCTGGAATTTTTCTGAAATGTCGAAATAATTTAATGTTGTGCTATCATTTAAAATGTCTGGCCTATAAATATACAAAAATAATTACTAGAGAAGTGGGCAAGTTTAAAACTATTAGCTTTAGATCCCTGAAATCAATTTCTCCCAATTTATGTAAAATAGTTGTATTTTGTTTTTTGTATTGGCACGACTTCTTTCAAAGAATCACAGCTTTCTCTGCAAGGAAAAGTGATCAGAAGAACTAAAAATGGCAAGAACCTAAGGTAGTATTTTCAGGAGTGCAATTGTGCCATTGTAATCTTAGATGCAGAAGGACGTCAGGGACACCAATATCTTTAGAGCTGGTATAGGTCTTAATGCCAATGCAGTGCTTTCACATTTCGAATTAGAGAGGGCTACATATAGGTGTAGAAATAGAGGAAATTCGCTTTGGAAAACAAAAAAAAAATCATTCTGGAAGCAGAGACCCTTGGTCTCAGAAAGAATTTAGTGAACAGAGTGATGACTGGAGCATTCTGAATCCAATTGCAAAAGGTTAATTTGCTGAAAATAAATACGCAGTTTCAGAAACAAAGAGAAACATGATATCCTGTGATTAAGAATACTTTAAACCCATGCTCTAGACTCCCTTTGGCTTGTAAAACACTGGTTTAATACCATGATTTTTAACATCAAGTAAGTATTGGAAGCAAACCATTCTGGATCTCAGTTATCAGGGACTTTCAAGCTTGCCTGTCTCTTATTTTTTTTTCTGTTAACATTTTCTCTTCTTTGTTCTTCCTTTATTCCTTCTCTGTTGTTGTTTTTTTATTTTTTTGTTATTTTAATTGAATTTTCAGCAGTATTAGCATACACTGACTATAAGCACTTTCTTATCTAAGATGCACTTCTGTGTATGTGTGTGTGCATGGATAAGTGTGTGTTATGTGTGTGATATGTGAGGAATGCATGCATTTGACCAAAGTCACATTTACAGCATTCTAAAAAAAATTGTTTAACTTCTTAAGAGAAAACAGAAATTACATTGCCCTCCTATATTCTCCCCATAAATAAATACCTAGGACATATTTATTCTATTCCCTTCAAGGATTCACTGGCTTTGTGGTGCTTCTGTGCCCACAGTAACTCTAAGCAATTCTATTAGTAAACTCTAAGCAACTCTATTTGTAGAACTTTCAGAAATACGGTTCCTGGCCATTAAGTAGCTACCTAAGTGAGCCTCTGGGGAAAATTTCTACTGGCAAAACCTTTTGAGAACAAGGCTACAATGCAGTTAGAGTTTAGTTATACTCTGAGGCTACTGGCAACATTTTTAAGATTGAATCAACTTTGAGTTGATAGTAGATACAACCTATAAGGTGGCTTGTGTCCTTGGAACTGTATATCAATGGTCTTCTCACTTTATACTTCAATTTTCTCTGTCATGTAGAAGGAATTCTTGAACTATTGCCAAATACTGGGTCTAATATATAGAACCTCCTGATTGATTACAAGACTTTAGCTTGTAAAGTAGAAAATCTTGCATCCCAGTCAATGAACTAGGTTGTTATTATAATTACTTCATTTTAATTCATTGCCATCAACAAATACTATGGGAAGAAATAAATTGGCTCTAATCCATAAAAAGCAAAGTGTACCAACAAATCTGGGTGAAAGAAGAATTTACCCTAATTAATGACTAAAGACAATTCCCTCGGAGAAAAATGCTTATTCAGCAAACTAAATTCTTGTAGCATGCAACTCAGATTCTTACTTAATCTGAAGCACAAATATTGAAAGCAGAGGACTGACAAGAAGATGGCCAAATTAAGTAGAAATTTTGAACCCCAAGAGTTATATATAAAATAGGTATAAAAATAGTACAATAATTGGGCCAATATTACATGGATGGGAATTAGAGCAATTGTCATAGGCATGACAGACCCAAATGTGATGAGAAGAGCCTGTATATTTTTGAGCATGCCTAGTAGTGATACCTGATCTCAGAAACAGGATCTAGCCTAAAAAATAAAATTATTCAGAAAAGGAAGGGAAAGGTTGGAAGCTTAATCTGGGGTATTCTTTTTTTTTTTTTTTTTTGACAAAAGCCAAATTGTTTATTTATTCCACCTTAGTTCATTCCAATTTTTTGTTTTGTTTTGTTTTTGGTTTTTGGTCACACTCAGCAGCGCTCAGGGATACTCCTGGCTCTACGCTCAGAAATTGCTCTGAGCAGGCACGGGGAACAATAATGGGATGCCGGGATTTGACACCGTTTGTTTGTTTGTTTGTTTGTTTTGAGGGGAGGCTGGCTTTCAGGAAGTCAGAAGTAAGCTGGAGGAGGTCCAGTCAACATCTCCCTAAAACAAGTCTTGTTAAGTTTTCGGTCCACGAGAAGCTGGAGTCTTTACTAGATGTAACTAAAGCTCTCCTCAGAAGCTTATTTTCAGAGTTTGTTACTGTAGTGCAGAACATGAGGTCCAAAATAGAGTCAACAATAGTTTTGGTATTTGTAAAGTTGCCAGAGGTCAGAAACTATAGGCTGCATTGCATTTCTTTTTGCTTCATCCCTCTCATTCTGTATCATTAATTATGGGATTGTGATTATTAGAGATGTTTATTTTACCTCCTGGTTATTACTCTAACTCTCCTTCTTATCCTCTCTCTCCCCCCATGCAGACTCCTCTACCATCCATTCCAGCTGTGGGCAGTTCTGATCATTCATGTGGGGTAAACAAGAAATTGGGAGAGTGGATACCTACACCTCCTAGTTCCCAGAGTAAAATTTTACACCTTAGAAATTACTTTGCATCTGTAGATGCTGCAGAGATTTATTTGTTTATGTGTTTTTGCTTTATATGTTATTAGTTTATGTGCTTATTTGTTTATATGTTTATTTATTTAATATATTTTGGGGAGGGTATCTCTATATCTGTAATCTGTTTGAATGTTCTCCTTTTGTGTCTTATTCCAGAGGATTAAAAAAAAAATCTCTACTTTTGTTTCTTGGGGAGTTGAAAGCAATGAGTGCTGAAGATCAGTCATATTGTAGGAACTGAGTGAGTTTCTGACAGAATTAAAGAGTTTCATGACAGCTTACTCAATGTGATTAAACCATTTGTAGTTAACAATGGCTGCTTAGTAATTTTAGATTTATGCCCTCCACAGAGATTACATGACATAAGTGGTATTTTTATGAATGATTACATATCAAATGAATGGCTGTGAAGTCCTTGAGAAGACATCCAATTGCAAGATTTTTCTAAGGTAAATGTTTTAATAAAAGAGAGAGCAGTCATCTGTAGTATGAAATAAACCTGTCTAAAGTTTAATTAAGTTGAGAAAAGCTGTAAAGCCATCTTGAATATGGGACAGTGTAAATTGTGAAGGTAATGATCCTCTGCATTGCTTCAGTATTTAGCTTTCAGGTGAATTCAACTATTATTTTATAATCAAAGTAACTTAAATTCTATATTCACTGTCCTATTTCTATGCTTTTAAAATTCTAGTCAAAATTTTGTATTTAATGTGTTAATTATTGTTAAAAGTATTTTCCTAACAGTATTTTTCTTCATTAAGTGATCCAAGAAAGCTAATTTAGCATGCAATTTCAAAAATTATTATGATGTAATATTGAAGGTCTCTCCAATCACATTAAAAATAAACCAGTTTGTGTTGGAGAGAGAGCAAAGTGGATAGGACTTGCCTCTCATGCAGTCACTCTATTATATTACATCCTGAATCCTGCCAAGTGCTAACCCTATGCACAGAGATAGGTGTAAGCCCTGTGCACAATTAAGTACGGCACATACCCCAAAAGTAAATAAATAGATAAGTAGATAGATATATAAACACAAAGATACAAAGACACATATATACATAGACATGTAACATCTCCTTACTAATAGAGGGTTAAATATAAATCTATATACCACACAAAATAAACATATGGGAGGCGAGATCAAACCCAGTTCTATCCCGGGTCTGCCCCATGCAAGAAAAACCCTAATGCTGCTATCACTTCAACCCCATATTATATATTTTAAAATATATAAAACATATATTTAATATGCTTAAGTACATATCATATTTCAATTTTAATCTGACATGTATTCTGATATATCAATTTCCATATACATTTATTTTGCCCTTATATGTATAAATTTATATTAAAATTGTTTAAATTCCAGAATCTGAAAAGAATAGATTGTCCTAATTGATGCAGGTGAAATCTATAGTGGGAAGTGTTTTAGGAGTACTTTGTTATCAAATCCAACATCTGATTGCTTGTAGCTCTAACATCAGCATATCAGCTACTAGATTTGATGTGAGCTAACAGTTAAATTCAGGTGCTAGAGAGCTGAGACAGTTGCACTTGTCATCCCCCAAAACATCAAAAAAAAATCTTAAACTGGAATTTGGGTTTTATTAAAGATGATTGATAATTTAGAATGAAAAGTGCATCAGGAGATAAAAGAGACCAAGTGTTTTAATGCACCACCAAGTTAAAATTGGTTAGATCATCATAAAATTCTGTGATAATAGCATTAAGTCATATTTAACCCTGCAGGGGTGTCTATATTGTGTTCTTGCCCTCTTGTCCTGAGGGATTTCTCTAGGAGCTGAGTTTTCCTCTTTCTTCTTCATTCAAGATTAGAACTACTTTAACATTAAAAAGTAATGCCTTGGACTACACCTTTATATTGGAATTAAAAAAAAACAAATGACAGTGTGATAGTGAGAGGTTTTAAGAACAAAATGGTATCTCTAATGCTTGCTCACTTTAAATGTCTGATATATTAAGTGTATATGCATGCTTAACAGAATTTAAAGAAGTGACAATACCTGGCATTTGGTTCTGATTATAGTATAGAGAAGGGCTATTGACTATAAAAGAGTATTTTAAATCTTAACATGTAGAAAGTTTTTAAAACCATAAACCCATAAATTTACAAAACAGCACTTATATTCACTATCTACTTCATTCTAAAGAAATGTATTAACATTTTTAACATGCAGAATACATAAAAATGAACAGTAAATGTAATGTGTCATAGCTTCCATTTGCTTGCATTAAAATAATCAAGCTAGGAATAATTATATTGTATTTATAAAGATGAAACTATAACTTCTAAAAAGGTTAATTAAATAGAGTGTAATATTTTAACAAACAAGAGGACTATCTATTTTCAATCATTTGCAATCAATAAATATTTCCTTTACTTAATTATAGCTAAAGATTGATAATATCATTGTTATCTTCCTTTTATTAAATAATACTAGTAAAGTATAATCTGTACAGGTGTAAGATATATGTCACTCATTCACACACTTCACAGATCAGTAGATTAGAATGCAGCTTAGAATACAATGTTGATGTTTCCAAATACATTTCTTATTTTTCTATGTATTTAATTCTAAGTTTTTGTTATATATGCTCTTTATAATTATTTAGAATGCATACTTTTTTGGGGGGGTTGGTCCCTCAAGGGCCACTCCTGGCTCTGCACTAAGGAATTACTCCTGGCAGACTTTTGGGGAGTGAAAACCTCTAGGATGCCAGGGATCAAACCCAGGTCAGCTACACACAAGGCAAACGTACTTTTGCTCAGGCCCCAGTGTGTACAGTTTTATTATTGAATATCATATATGTAAAATATTATTTATTCACAACAATATCTTATTTGAGACAGCTATCCAAGAACACTATAGGTAATTTTTCATTAATAGACTGAATTAATGATAATCTCTTGCTGCAAGAGGTTAAGCCATTTGATCAATGGTGCCAGACCTTATAAGGACTAGAAAACAAATAATTTTCTAACAGGTCAGTTTTCATAACTTTATAGTAATATAAAAGTGAATATAGGAGTGAGTGATTGACTTTATGAAAACAAATATCGTTGCGGTATCTTTTATATCTAATTATCAATGTAGATGATATGACTGCATTTTCCCATATTTTCTTCTCAACTATTCCTAAATGGAATAATTTTTATAATACAGGAAGATATATGAGATAGTTAGTAAAGGCTAAATATCTAGCTCAGAGATATAGGGTATAAAAGAGTAATTTCCTCTTTTAATCAAAAGAAATATTCTAGGTTTGTGTATCTTTGGAAAAGAAAACCAAGTAGTCATTTCTTCTGATTCATTTCTTCTCAATCAAGTAACTTTGCTAGCTAGAGGCAAGATAGAAAGTAATTGTTAATATTCAGGGGAGGGGCAGAAAAAGAAATTAACTGTTAGTATTCAGCAAATAATGAAGTGTGATTAGCCAAATATTCACACTGACCATACATTAATGTCTGTGAAATAGTTATCAGATGCATAGTGAAGACGTTTTCTGATGGTTACATGATTACTCTGATTGATAACGTTTAGAATATGTTTGACTGAAAGCCTTTTATAAATGATAATATTTGTCATTATCAATGTGAGAAATGAACATTATAGAAAGATAAAATTTGAACTTAAGACCATAAAACTCATCATAAACTATAAAAATAAAATAAACTTGAGAATCAATCTAGAAAGCATGTTTATGAATTATATGGACTTAGCTCTTTCACATAAATATTATATTTACTTATAGTTATGCGTATGTTTTAATATATAATATATAATTAGGGACATAAAATATATTTGAAAAATATTGAAATGTATACATTAATTATAAATTATAGTGTAGAGGTCAAAGAGATATAGAGGTTAAGGCAATTGCCTTGCAAATGGTCAGCCTGGCTTTATCACCAGAACTGAATATGCTTCCCTGAGCATTACCAGAGTGATTCTAATCACTAAGATCTCAATCACTAGCAACCTAGAAACAATTATTAAAGAGTACTACATAAAGTTTACTGGTAGTTAATAATGACCTGTTTGTATCATTAAACAAGTTGATTCTCGGATGCAATTCTTGTCTTTTCGGAGGTACATGTGGAAGTGTCAGCTCTTTACCCAGCTCAGAACTAAAGAATCACTCCTGTCAGATCTCAGAAGACATTATGGAGTGCTAAGGATCCAACTTGGGTTGGCCACATACGAGGAAATAAAAACATGCTCATGGTACTCAGACACCATCTTAAAGTTACGTTCAGTTACAAAAACAAATTAACACAGTAAAATGATCTTTTTATAGTTCTTACTTATGAATAAGATTATTTTGATTTGGGCATAAAATAAAATGAAGTATATTCATTCTGTAGCTATTTTTTACTCACATATATTAAATTATTTATCCAGGTTGAAAAAAATCAAGTGATAATAGTTTAATTTTATAAGTCATGTTTCAAATTGTCTTGATAATAACATTTCATTTTTCATTTAGTTTATTTTACATTAAGATAAATTCACTTTGTGTGTCTCAGTAATATTAATTTACAGATAAACAAGTTGCAACTAATCTTGAGTTTGAGTTCAAACTTTATACCACAATAAACACTGTTTAGAATCCCGATTAGTATCAGAGAAAATTTGAATGTCACATGTTAAAAATATATAATGGATTTATTAATTATTAAAATGTAATAAACAGAGATCTTCTCAGTAAAGAAACATATACTACTTTTAAGCTCAATGGTATACTTTTAAAACTAGAATTTTGTTTTGTTTTGTTTTGTTTTGGGGCTATACCTGGCTACACTTGGGATATTTCTGGCTCTGTGCTCAGTAATTGTTCTTGGGAAGGTTTGGGAAACCAAATAGAATGGTGGGGATAAAACCCTGGTCCGTCTCAGGTCAGCAGTGTTCAAGGCAAATACCCTACTGCTATGCTATCATTTTGGCCACCTAAATGTAGAATTTTATGACAAACACATTCCAGAAACACATGCTCCACCATTATCACCTTCTCTCTACCATAGCTCCTGTTTCACCGTTATATTCCCTCTCAACAACCACATTAAGACCAGTTTTCAGTTTCTGTTAATTTGAGGATTTTTTTATTCCCTTATGTTTCATTTTATTTTTATTTTTATTGTGTTTGTTTGGGTCACAGCCACGAATGCTCAGGACTTACTTCTGGCTCTGCTCTTATGGATAACTCTAGCTGCATCAGGGATCATGTGGTGTTCTTGGGATAAAACTGGTGTTGGCCATGTGCAAGGTAGCATGATGGTACTATCACTCTGGACCCTTCCAAAGTTTCTTTTTTGTTTGTTCATCTGTTTGTTTGTTGTTGTTTTTTGGCTACACCCGGTGACACTCGGGGGTGAGTAGTCTCTTTGCTCAACAATTGCTTGGGGGACCGTATGGAACTCTGGGGATAGAACTAAACCTAACCTACTGTTGTGCTATTGCCCCATCTTACAATGTTTCTTAATATTGAAACTTAACAGAGATGACTTTGTATATCATTTTTCTTCTGATTATACTTAGCATGATACTCTATAGGTATACCCTTGCCAAGGCTTACCTAAGCTTTTTGGGGGGGTTCATCTTATCAGATGTATCCTCAGGTTTTCCTGGTGGGTACAACTAATTTAAGCCCCCTGGGGTTCCTCAAAAGGCCCGCTGTGGACGCCTTTTTCCCCTGTGTGGTTAGTTGAGGAATTTCCAAAGAGATGAATGGCATTACATTTACAGCCAGTATTTGACTATTTCTCCTTTGTATATATCAGACAAAATAATGGCCTCTATCAAACAATTTGGTGCTCAGAAATCATTCCTGGCTATGCACTCAGAAATCATTCCTGGTTTGGTGAGACCATATGGGACACTGTGGGATCAAACCTAGGCTAGCACTTGCAAGGCAGATGCCTTACCTCTAGCGCCACTGCTCCAGCCCCTCATATTGTTTTCTTAAGATATGCATCAAAAATTCAGAATGACAAGAATAAATATTTATTGATTCAATAAATCTCATTGATTATAGAGAATAATAGGAAAAGAGAATGAAATGGAAAATTATATAAAATATATATATTGTTCTTAAATTAAAAATGTAAATATTAAGGAAAAAGAAAATGAATGGGGCTGAATGGGAGGAAGGTAATACAGTGACAAGGATGAGGGGTTTTGTCTGTGGTGTAGAGTTTAGGTACATGAGGATAACTAAGTGGTTTTACAAGAGTCAACACTGCTATAAACATGGAACCAAATTACAGTAACTAAAATTAAAATTTATTTGTCATTTTTTGGGGTTAGGGGTTAGAAAGGAATCTGGGGACATTGTTAGTGATATGTAGTCAAAGATTACAAGATTGGAATTGGAACACTGAATAACTAAAACTTTATTACCAAGTGTTTTGCAAACCACAGTTTTTAAGTAATTTTAAAATTAATTTTGTAATTAAAATAAGATGTCAAATTAAACTATATTGTGTACATATATTAAGTATTTTTATTTATTAAACTACTAAGTTAAAGCTGATATAGAATTTATTTACAGAGGAATTGTCAAAGTAAAATCATTTTGATATATTTAGTAAAGTATTCTTAGTCAATAAAGTACAATGTAAATTATCTGGCATGTTGACAAATTAAATGAACTCTTTTGACTTCAGGGACCCAGGAATTAATTAGTAGCAGACATCACTTTTTTAATACTTTCTTTCAAAATCTGTTTGCCTTCAGCAGAAACCTTTGTCTTCTAAAACAAATGTCAACACCTGTGATGAAAAAATACAGTCTACAAAACTTAATCTCTAAAATGGATAACATATAATAGGAGTCCTTTACTCATACTACATATAAAATCTAACAGGAAAATAAAAAAAACAGAAATAAAATAATGGGCACCAAGAAATAGTTCAAAGGTGATATTTTGCATGTGGGAAGTCCAATCTGTGTTCAGCAGGCCAGTTTAATTCACAGTAGATTCATTGAACACAGAATGGAGAATCTGGAGCATTGATCCAGGACTATGCCTGATAATCACCAGATATATACTAAAAATAACCCTTAAATAAAGCTCTAAACCAAAATGGATGTGCATGTGTCGGGCCCTGCATAAGCATCTCCATTAAAGGGGAATTCAGTAGGCCCACCACAAGATATCACCGGATTCCGTTGCGCAGAAAAGTGAGAAAACCCTATGGGGTTCTCAAAAGGCCTGCTGCAGATGTTTTCCCCTGTGGGAGAGTTGAGTGATTCCCGAAGAGATACTTCTGAGATTTGTGTTATGGTACCGACTTATATTTCCTTCATATTATTTGGCCTTAATTCTCACATCTGTGTATATACAGGCAAAATATAGCCTTGATTAAAACCCCTTTCCTGGATAATATTTAGCACCAAAGTCAAAGGCAATATTTTTCTCTTTTTCAAAATGTCCTTGCAGCCTCTGATTCTGGTATGCAAAAGTGTAGCCAGAATGCAAATCCTGGGCTACTGACTTTTCCCCAAAAAGGAGAACTTCACCTTAGTATTGAATTTATCTCTTTCTTTCACTTGACCTCTAAATAATAGGGCACATCCCAGTGAAGATTGTGTTTTTAGATTTTTTTCTAATTTTTATTAATCCCTTATTTTTCATCTGAAGATATTTGCTAAAAGCTGCCTTGCATTGTGACCTCCTTTGTAACTCAGAATTCTTACTGCTCACACCCATAGCTTGATGTATTGTTTACTGTTAACCTCTGGTTTGTAATTGTGAACATTCTTCTCCTTACCTATGACTGGCTTATACCCCTTATAAAATTCCCTGCTTAGAGATTAAATTTGTTACATGCTTGACAAAACTTGTTGTCCCAATACAATACATTTGTGTGATCTCATTTCATCATCTTTCATATTTCACTGTATGAAGGTACGTGTTTTACCCACTCCCCTGAAGCTGGCTCAATGAAGGCTGACAATGGCAACCAAATTTATCATTAGTTTGAATACAATCTTTGTAAGTATTTTTTACATGTGTCATAAATTAAAAAGGCAAATATAATCTCAAATATCATGTCTTTACTTATTATTTCAAGTACTCTTATCAGGTCTTGGTACAAAAATTTCAGAATAAGATGAAAAGATACAAATGAATAACAAAAATCTAAAGAATAATACAATATAACAATAGTATGGCCAATACAGCTAAGAATTATTTTGTAAATGATGAAATTGGGATAAAACTTAAAGTATATTTTAATAAAGTTTTAATTAAATCACCATTATATACAGTTATAAAGTTGTTCACGACCGAGTTTCAGTAATACGAAGTGCAAAACCTATCCCTTTACCAATCTACATTTCCTGCTACCATTCCCCAGTATCTTTCCCCATTCTCCTCCTGCCATCCTACTATCTCTATGGGTGACATTTGTTTTCTCTCAGTATGCTTCTTCTTTATTTTTGTTTTAGACATTGTGGTTTGCAATAGTGCTATTGAAAAGGTATCATGAATATCACTTTAAATTTTTTCATACCCAGCTCTTGTCCAGAGTGATTATTTCTAACTATATTTTCATGATGGTCAATTCTCTACACTAACTTGACTCCCACATTCTTTGTGGCAAACTTCTTAACCTGGACAAGTTTTGGGCCTCATTTATCTTGCTTTTGTTTCATGACCAAACTATCATATATAAAAATATACTCCATTTGAGTGAATTATTCTATATCTATCCCTCTCCTTCTGACTTAATTAATTCAGTATAATAATCTCCATATTCATCCATGGATAAGCAAATTTTATGACTTAATTTTTCCTAACAGAAATATAATATTCAATTGTGTAGATATACTGCTGTTTATTCACTCATTTGTTCTCTGACATTTGGATTATTTCCAGATTCTGGCAATTATGAATAGATCTACGATGACCATAGAAGTGAAAATAATTTACATATTATTTGGGGAGGGTTGAGTCTCTAAGGTATATTTGCAGTAGTAGCATTGCTGGATCATATAAAAATTCAATATCTAAAATTTTGAAAAATGTTCAGATTGTTTTCCCAAAGGCTGGACAAGTCTAAAACCCCAATAGAATTGAATGAGAGTCCTTTTCTCTCCACGCTCATGCCAGTACTGTCGTTATTATTTTGTGTGTATTGGTATATATTTTTAAAATATGGGTGTTATGTAAACAGTTCCTCCCAATTCATGGGCAATTTTTGCATCTTAGTCACTATTCCCTTTGATGTGTTAAAGCTTCTTATTTTAATATAATCCCATTTGCTTATCTTTATTTCCACCTACTTGTTCAAATGTATTTTATCCTTAAAGATGCCTTTAGCTTCAAAGACATAGAGAGTTCTTCTACATTTTCTTTATATAATTGAAATAAGTCAGATATAGATGGACAAATAGTAGTAGGTTGCTTAAATGAGGAACATAAAATTATCAGACTAATGGAGGTGTAAGATAGATAGTACATAATTTAATGTACTTGCCTTCCATGTAATAAACTCTATTGTGATTTCCAGCACTACATGCCCCCTAAACATCACAGTGTGGTATTTTATAGCACTTGCAGCATTGCATTGTCAGTATCTTGATTAAATCATAAGCTGCTATGGTCAGGAATCACCAGAATGTACCTCCACATACTATGAATTTTGTTTGAGAGAGAAATTATCAAAATTATTGATGACAAAGTGACTTCCACACAGATTTTTCCATATATTTTACAAATACAAATTTATTTTCAAATAATATTTGATAGAATATTGTTGCTTCACCCCTGGGTACAGATAACTAACTGAACCCTGACCATTCCTGGGCAGGACTTTGGGAACCGAATATTATGTTTACTTTACCTGCAGACCCTGTCCATTTCCTGGGAGGGGTCTTGGAAGGGTATGTAAGTCTGGGATCTCAGGCTTTCTGCCCTTTTTGCCCGTTTGGATCCTGGCCAAAATGTAGGTCAGAGGTGACATGGATGAAAGTAGATGCAGGGCTAGCTTGAATGGTAGGAGCCACATCTGATGGCTAGGGCTGAATAAAGATATTATCTTTCATGAAGCCTGCCTGTGAGTGAGATTTCTACCTGCTGCTCTCATGAACCAACAGACCCGCTGGTTAGTAGGGGCTAAAGCCGCGTGGCCTGGGATGGCGGACAGAGGCCCTCATCTCCATCCAGCACCATCCTAAGAGCTGTTTTTCTTTAGAATATTTTAATCAGTAGCATAAGTTTTTAAAATAAATTATTTCTAAGTGTATCTATTGTCCCTCTTATCACTTCTTTCATTAAGCTTCATAAATATTCACATACATATTAAAATATATGTAATAAATATATACCTCTAATCAAGTTGTGACAGAATAAAACATTATATGAAGGAAAAAAAGGGAGACTTCAAGCACACACTTTGCATGCTTGTGTTCCTGAATTTGATTCTCAGGAAAAAGTCTCACTGTATTTCTAAACCTGAGCACTAAATCATCAGTCCTTCATTAGATGGAAGTTTTGTCAGTAGTGACCATTAAAACCCCTGAACACTTTTGTACTAGCATCTAAAAATTATTATGTGAGGGCCAAGGTATTAGTTCAGTGGTTAGGAAGTATGAAAATAATAGAAAATTTTGAATTTCATTATCTTCAATATTTCCTTTAAAACAGGTAGGATTGAAATTCTAGTTTCTAGTCAGATTAATGGGATTTCCAGGCCTTGTTCACTGAGGCCCATCAGTTTGCCAAGCCCAATCACACATTAGAGTCCTTCTCATAAAATAAGCACAAAACTAACAGTACAAATAATGCTAAAAAGGAAAAGACACTGCCATTACAATATGTTAATATCTGTGAATTGATATTATAGCAATGATTTCTATAAAACAAATACAATAAAAAATAAAACATAAGTATATACATGCAATTAATAATAGTAATATTAGTCCAAATTATAGAGAATAATATGGGGATATATATTATCTGAATTTTACTTAAAGAAAGAATAATATGGGAGGTGAATATGCTCTGATTGATCAGAAGTGAAGAACTTATTACACATAAGTTTATAGGACTCATGATAAGGTAATTGCAAAATGAAAATTTTGGGAAACACATATGAATATTTTCAGTAATGGTAAAGTATATAACAAGATGCATGTTCTATTTAGTATTTCAGATTATAAAATTCTCAGGAACCTGGTACTAAGGACAAATTGTTAACATTTAGTTGGTCTTTAAACAATCCACAAGTATCCTCAATAAACTCATGGACATAAGAAAAGGTAAAAATGGCAGTAGGTAGTAAATGAGTTACTTTCATTTGTAAATTGACTTACCTACATGCTTTTTTTCTCATCTAAAGCTGAACTAAGAGAAATGTTCCAAAGTAGAGACCAATTAAGGGACCCAAATGGCACAATTTTTCAGAGAAGCATTTGATAGTTTCCACTCTCACTGAAAATGATCCTTCATTTAGACATAGATGTGCATTTCTTAAAAATTCCTCCCAATAACTTTGCCATCCCTTGCTTTTAATAAAAACTTTATATTTATAGTGACCATTAGAGAGATACATGGAATTTATACTCCCTCACCGCTCTTAGAAGGCACAACCTCAATAAACTTCTAACTTGCCCATCTGGCTTTCACAACTATGAGACAGTAAATGTCTGTAAGATCAACGCTATATGTGATAATTCTTTATAGAAGCCCTAGGAAAGTAGACTGTCAGCAAAGGCACACTGTATATCCTTTTGAGCTTGTTTTTGAGTCATAGTGTGTTTAGAAAGGTTGAGTAGTATGTCATCATCTGTTGATACTGATTAACAAGTTTCGCTCTTAAAACCTTTGTCAAAACTACTAATGCTAGAAAGCTTTCTTGCCTTTAGTTTTCAGTTTAAAGTGTACTATTAAACAGCACTAGTGAAAGGATTTAGAAAGTGAAATAAAAACCAAGTTTTTATTGCCCTGCAGCAGTGGTGACTAAACGAATTGACTCTGGCAAATGGTAATATATATATATATATATACATATATATACACACATACCATATATATATATATATACCATTATATATATACATATATATATATATGATGTGTGTGTGTGTGTGTGTGTGTTTAGCTGGTAGTTTGTATCCTGTATCCCCTCAAATTCTCCTCATAGATGTTGTAGGTGGATTCTTTTAACTGGGATCCTTGTTATACTTGCATTTCTTGATTTTTAATAGGACTTATGAATTATTTGACCTTCCCACCTCAACATTTCTGACATTATTGTAAGGCTCTAATTTCCAATATTTTATCTGCAGCTTGTAGAAATACCCAAAGCGATGACTTTTCCAAAACCAACTTCTCTCAAACTTATGAAAAAATAAAATTTAGAAATAGGAAGCACCACATAATCCAAAAATAATGAAAATCTTTATAAAATATTACCGTGAAAGAAAACTTGCATGCCCTTTAGGATGAAAGAAATATTTTATTCTCTAAGGAAAATTACTAATTGATGCTCTGTTTATACAGGCTTCACAGTATACCCTAAAGTTTTGTGAGATAACATTTATCATAAAGCATTAATGTGAGTGTCTTGTCAACTATGGCTTGATAGTTCAGAGAGTCCTGCGGATTAAACTCACTGACAATTCTCTATGTCCCCAAAGTGATGCCAACTTACAAATGAGAAGTTCAGAAGTGATACCCTGGCTAGCTAGAAAATATTTTACATGTTAGATTATTTCAAGTGAAACAAACTGAAACTGCTGTCAAACTCATTTTATCTTCTAGAAAATTATGATACATTTTCTATCACAATACAGACATTTATTATAGAACCAAACTGAATCTAGTGCATAGTTGTCATAAGTTAATAACTACTCCTGGGAATTATAGATACTTGGATAAGCTGCCTACCTCTTGCTGCCTTCAGGATGTGATCATATCATGACAAACTAGTCTTAGACATTTCTTTTTAAAACATATTATTAGTAAAGTATTTTAATACCATTAAATTTTAATTTTCGTGTTGAGCATTTCCAACTGTTGAACTAGTTTAGAATAATTCTTAAATGCACTAGGTTTTATGTATTTTAAAAACTGGCATGATATTGATGGATTCTGTTAGGGGCAGTTTTTTTTTGTTTTTGTTTTTGTTTTTTTTTTTTTTTTTTTGTCCTTGCTGCTAAGTTTTCCATGAAGGGTATGATAATGTTAAATTTTAAATGTATTTGGAGAATTTTATCCAGGTGGACTATTAAAGTGGCTATTTGGGATTAGAAATAGCTAATATCAAAAATCTCTTTTTTGGGGGGGTATTTTTTGGGGGGGCCACACCCGGTGACACTCAGGGGTTACTCCTGGCTATTCGCTCAGAAGTTGCTCCTGGCAGGCACGGGGGACCATATGGGGAACCGGGGGATCGTACCGTGGTCCGTCCTAGGTTAGCGCAGGCACCTTGCCTTCAGCGCCACCGCCTGGCCCCCCAAAATCTCATTTTTATGGCCAGTGAGAGTGTACAGCATGTAAGGTGCTTGACTTGGCAGCTTTCTGATCCGGGTTTGATACCTGACACCCCATAGAGTCCTGTGTTTGCACAGAGTGATCAATGAGTGCAGAGAAGAAATAAGCTCTGAGCACAGCAGGGTGTGCTTCCCCCCAAAAATGAACAAGCAAAAGACAAGATGAAAAACAAAGTTCATTTTAAAGTCAATTCAAATTTGTTGATGCTAAGTACATACTGGATTCATGATGCTATGTTTTTAAGACCTTCATTAAGTTTACTGTTTTTTTTTATTATTATGAAGCAAGGTAATTTTTTAATTAAACTTACTTAAAGATGTGAGCAATGAAGAAGAAAAGGAAAATGCGTTCAGGAGAGACTAAGAGCTTAAAAGAGCAAGTATGTTAAGAGAAATTGAAAGATACATATTCAATAGAGAACTAGAGCTTAAAGGAACATTTAAGTTCATTCTTTTTTTTTTATAAAGTGCTCCATTGCTCTTTAGATTTTTTTGTAACATCATGTTACAATATAAGTTCTCATATTTAGGATGAAGACTGCTTTGTTTTACTCTGTCACAAAGAAATCAATATAAATCTAGTATACTTAGTGATGTTAAAGTAACACTTATTAATTAGTTTTCTATTTCAGAAACCTTAATAATACAACAAGCCAACAATAACAACAACAACAACAAAAAGCTATAACCCACCTTTTGGTCTACAATCTGTTCAACAAACAAGATCTCCAAGTCCAGACGTCTGAATGAGACAACCAAAAGTGAACAGATCTTCCAGAAACATAAAGAAAGACTCTGCCCCAGGCTCCACCCTAGGAGCAACATAATGACCAAGAACACCAACTACAGAAGATGAATTAAAACAACACTGAAGAAGCAGAACTGCTAGA
>PVKC010003671.1:0-38190 GCA_004027635.1 Crocidura indochinensis | reverse complement strand
TGTTTTTTTTTTTTTTTTTGGTTTTTGGGTGACACCCGGCAGTGCTCAGGGGTTACTCCTGGCTCCATGCTCAGAAATTGCTCCTGGCAGGCACGGGGGACCATATGGGGCACAGGGATTCGAATCAATGACCTTTTGCATGAAAGACAAACGCCTTACCTCCATGCTATCTCCCGGGCCCCATGTTCAACCTGTCTTGACCACTAAATTATAATTACAAACTGAAGACCATGAATTACACAATCCATATTTCATTTTTTAACTTAGTTTAATGTATAGTGCATAATAGAATATTTAAATTTTTGCAAGTGAATTGAAATCTGCAATATAAAGTTCTCATTATAATGCTAAATGTAGCTGGACAGTTTTAAAGACTTTACTAAATTAACATGAAGGATTACATTAGAAAATCCTCCTTCCTCCAACCTCACTCCATCAACCCCGAGGTAATAGTTTGTAGAAGCTGAAACAAAGGAAAGGAACTCAGCATTTCTTTTGCTTTGAGTCACATCTACCTCTTTGTTCAGGATGTAGACTTTCACCCTAAGCCATCTATTATGTTTTTGTTCCTGACCTTGGTTATATATTTCAGATGTAAAATTGCTCACAGATGGCTCAGTGATGGTCTTTTGTTACTTACTTTGGAAAAAATTTTATCTCTATAGAAATGTCTAACAAGAAAAACAAATTCTACATACTGAAAAGCAGAGATGGATTAGTGCTCTGTAAATATAGTAGATTATCCTGATATAGTTAGCATGATCCAAGATATTCCATCAATGAGACTACTATCTTAATATTTTTGAAGCCTGTTTAAGCAAAATTCAAGTCAAGATTATAATTCTTTAAACTTTTTTATAAGATAGCATTCTGTGAACCAAAAAATCAGCTTGGTAAGGATGTATCTCATTAGGAAAGTTAATGTGTTCCTGGTGATCAGGATATCAACTGAAATATATACAAATTGTTCAAATACTCAAAGTAAAATATTAGTGGGGTTGTAATCTATTTATTTTGGGCATGTATGTATGTCTAAATGAGGAAATCATTTCTCTTTACTTTAAATGCTCATTATTTTTCCTTCTCTATAAGATATTCCACTTATAGAAAAGTGTATGTAAATATGTCTTTACATATAATTACATAGATGCCTATATTTGTATATGCATGCAAGCATATGTTATTGTGAAAATCAAAACAGGTACAAAGAAGAAAAAGGAAATATCAACAGTGCAATGATTATAGAAAATAATCACATGCACTGCCCTTCCTTATCCCATTTCTACTGTGTAAAGAAGTTGCATTTAGCTACTTTTATTCATGTGCCTTTGATATGTATACTGACAAATTTAAAAATATGTTAATTTCATTTTTAGTTTTAAATTCAGTATATTTTGATCACTTCTCCATCATAAATGGACAATGCAGAAGATTTACATTCAATTCACTTAGTGTTAAATGCCCATTTCTCTGTTTCTAAAGTTTTAAGTACACTATTTTCAGTTATATTATTTTTGCTGTCTTACCCTTTCCCCCATCAATACTGCTTCCCCTTTCCATCTTATAGAGACAAAATGGAAGTGTTCCAGAACCAAATATTTTTGCTATTCACTTCCTGTTTCTATTTCCCAAATGTTTCTAGTTTTAGATCTATGTATTAGTTTGACAAGTGATTACATATCTATAAACTGACTTCTGGAAAATACAATTATGTATACTACTAATATATATAGTTTATATGCTATATATAAAGTGGTAAAATGATTCAAGTCTTTTTCATACTAGAGTCTATCTAGTTTTTCAATGGAAAATAATTTTTTCTAGATAAAACAGTATTTTAAAAGCAAATGAGGTGATTGTAAATCATGAGCTTGCTAAAATGTCTCTATTGTTAATTTCTAGAATATGTCATCAAATGGGCAAATTAAATTTTTGTTTATTTGTTTTCTGGGACACACCCGGCTTTGCACAGGGGTTACTCCTGGCTATGCACTCAGAAATCACTCCTGGCAGGCTAGGGGGACCATATGGGATGCTGGGAATCAAACCACAGTCAGTCCTGGGTCCGCCATGTACAAGACAGATGCCCTACCCCTTGCTATCTCCCTGACCCTGTGCAAATTAATTTTAACTAGCACTGAAATAATTAATTTCCTAAAGAGTTGACGAGAAAATTAAATCTAGATTCGCATCTAGGTAATAAGACAATAGCTTTAAACTGATATTTTTTGAAAAACAGAATCCTTCACAAAAGGCAAGGGAGATTCATTAGCATGTTTTTATTTTTCTGCATGTGATTGATTAGCCCTTAGACATTTGCATGCTAATCATATACTTATAAACAGAATTGTATTTCTGGATTATTAAGAGACCTCAGAATTCAAAATAATTCCATGATGAATCATTTATAAAGCACAAAATCTTTTATGTTGCAAATAATCATCTTCAGTTTATTTTTCAGTCAATCCAAATTTTCACATACTGAGTTTGCTTAACTCACGACACAGCTGTGTTTATGGAGAAAACTGAACTCTTGTGGATGAGTAACATTATCATCATTCATTTTCTCCAGACTATGAGGAATAGGCAAAGATGACAGCAATGATCCTTAAGGCTTGGCAAGAACTTACCAGAGTGATCTTCTATAAACATGCTATGGATATTTTCCCTAAGATACACACTTTCAGTTCCTTGAAAAAACTTTCCATAAAGACTGAGCCAGGAAGAAAAGATAAGACTGAGCTGTCTGCCTGTATCTGCTGCCTGTCTTTCTTGCTTCCTTAACACAGCCTTACTTAAAAGCTTTAGAGGGTACCACTTCATTATTTCTACAAGTACCCCAAATTAGAAGTAGTTACTTTCCACACCCTCTTCAGTAGTCCCAAAATGGTTATTCTTTTTTTTTTGTTTCACAGGGTCATCTGTCTTAAAATAGTGTGACACCACATGACACAGCCAGCTATATTTAACTTCATAAACAGAAGTTTTATCTGGTTCATTGAAGGTTGATCAGTGTTGGGCAAAAAAGAATTTCTGGAGCTGGGTTAGGGAAAGCATTTCTGTTGGGAAAAGTTCCCAGTAATGCTATTACAATAAATTGACTCTAAAAGATAGTAAGTTAATAAAAAGAAAAATTAAGCAGTTAGATACCCAAGAGAGGTGAAAGACAAAAGAATAAGCCCAATAAGGTCTAGTAGCCAATCATTATAATTTCTATAGTTATGGAGTGACAAAGAATATAGCTATTATATGTTTGTGTATACTTATATCTGTATTCTAAGAAGGTAAATATCTAATGACAACTACTAGAAAATAACACACTAATTTCATCAGGAAGGAACATTATGATTGTAGGAACATTTCTGTTATTTCCATTTTTTTCAAATGAATTGTATGAGCTTTATGATGGATAGAAAAATGTTATCTTAAATAGGTTCTTAAAATATTTTAAAAGGTGTGGGATAAAGAACTTCTTTTTAAATTACTTTTATTTAAAGCATTGTGATTTACAAAGTTATCCATACTTGAATTTTAAATATACACATTTTTAGCACCAATCTCACCACCAAGTATCACCCTCCCTCCACAAATGTTTTCAGAGTCTATCCAATTTTTCCCTGGCACTCAGCCTGCCATTAAAGCAGGCACCTTTTTGAGTTTGGAGAAGAAATAAATATAAATACCTCTTAAATTCTGAGAAGTGGTTATTCTAAATGAATTGCTTGAGTTGTCAGCTAAGTCCTTGTATGTGAGTGCAAACATGTTTTGGCAAGTTGTTTTCCCAGTGATGAAACTTTGATAAGTCTTTTAGAAATCTTAGGGGACAATTAGGAGGAAGCTCTTAGGAACCAAATAACCTAGAATGGCAGGAATGAATATAAGAGAATAAGAGGGAAAAAAAGAGAAGAAAGAATCACTAATTATGAAGTAACTACTATTTTCTAGATCCTTTTAACTTGCATGTGGAGCACTTCTAGTTCCAAAAGACATACTCATAAATAGTGACCATTACCTATACTATGATATATGAATGTATGCTTATACTAGTATTTGTAATTTATTAGTTGCAACATTTCTGCTTTTGTCACATAAATTATAAATATTCTATGAATTCAAAATATTCACATATTAATGAACTTTTCTGTAACTGATTTATCACTGTTTAGAAAACTAAAATATTTTTAGGGTATAGTTCTATATTTTTATATCCTTAATTTGGGTGCCAGAGACTAAGCCTGGGTCAGGAGCATGCAAAACAAACACCTTACCTGCTGTGCTTTCTTTCTATCCACCCCCTATTTATTTATTTATTTATTTATTTAGGTTTTTGGGCCACACCTGGTGATATGCTTAGAAATCGCTCCTAGCTTGGGAGACCATATGGGACTCTGGGGGATCAAATCGCGATCTGTCCTAGATTAGTGCATGCAAGGCAGACACCCTACTATTTGTGCCACCACTCCGGCCCCTCTTTTCATCCCTTTATATCTTTATTACATGCTTTCTTTGTGAGATCACTATCTTCCTAGGCCTCTTCTCTTTCCCTGACCTTTGTCTATACAAATAAAGGCTAAATCAATGTTCCCTGGATGGTATAATTTCTATTATTATAATGGAAAACAGTGAATTTTCATCCTGTACTGAATGAAGTCTGTGGCTTCCTAGGGCATGCTCATTCATGTATGAGGAAAATAGTCAATATAATTTCAGGATTTGTGTCTTGGTCTCAAATATAAAATATAACTTGTATGAGAATGCAACAGCAGTTTAACAATTGGTACCCCATTGGCAGCAAATTCCACTGATGTTGATTACAACAACATTCACAATGTTAAACTTTTTCATTTCTTCTGATCAACTCTTCTCCAAAGATTGACCTCTAAATATTGAAAAATTAGAAAAATCTCCTCTCTGGAAAACTAGGTCCACGCTTAGCAGGGCAGGAGATAAAAAGTGTTCTTAGATCAAGTGTCATTTTTGATAACTTTGGGATGGAATCTATGCACTTACTATGTACTTAGCAACATATAATAATTTTATTGAAGCTGATTCATAAACCTAAGTGACCTAAGACTATTTTAAAGGGTTGTAGAGATAGTAAAACATGCAACCCAAAATGGGTCCTTGCAAAGTGAGTGGTTCCCAAAGCACCACCAGGATTAATCCTGAGCACCCATGGATATTGTCCAAAAACAAACAAAATTTTAACATAGTATCTATGCAGAATGGCAAAAATCATAATAGGAAATATCCCCATAAATTAGTTTTTTGTTTTGTATTTTAGCCACACCCAGTGGGTGATAGAGATTATGCTGGGCTCTTAGCTCAAGAATCTCTTCTCACTATGTGTTGAGGGACCATATGGAGTATTAGGGATCAAACCCAGGGTGGCCATGTGCAAAGCAATTGCCCTACCTGCTGTACTATCTCTCTAACCTCCCGGTAAGAAGACACTGGAAGGCAAAGTTCTCTTTCACTTTACTCATATACTTCATCTTATTAAGTTTCTGAGTATACTTAATATATAATATATCTGTATATGATAAAATGTATGCAAATATAATTGTATATTATGAACATAATTTAACATACTGCATGCCAGGTTATGCTAGTTTGCTAGCATCAGTTACTTTAGTTCAGTGGTCCTCAAACTATGGCCCATGGGCCACATACTGTATTTGTTCCCATTTTGTTTCTTGACTTCAAAATAAGATAGTGTGCATAGGAATTTGTTCGTAGTTTTTGTTTTTACTATAGTCTGGCCTCCAACGATCTGAGGGACAGTGAACTGGCCCCCTGTTTAAAAAAATTGAGGATCCTGCAAGTTTAGTTACTTAAAATTGTACAATTATGGGGCCAGGCAGTGGCGCTGGAGATAAGGTGCCTGCCTTGCCTGCTCTAACCTAGGACGGACCGC
Organism: Crocidura indochinensis; assembly: GCA_004027635.1. NCBI lineage: Eukaryota > Metazoa > Chordata > Mammalia > Eulipotyphla > Soricidae > Crocidura > Crocidura indochinensis. The sequence continues at coordinate 32,273 of PVKC010003671.1, read as the reverse complement.
GGTTTGATCCCCCGGTTCCCCATATGGTCCCCCGTGCCTGCCAGGAGCGACTCCTGAGCGAATAGCCAGGAGTAATCCCTGAGCATCACCGGGTGTGGCCCCCCCAAAAAATTGTACAATTATATACATACTGTATTGTCAGTCATATATAAGCAAACTGAATCACAGAGTAAATTTATAGAGCTCATAAGTTCTTAGGAACTTTTATTAACTTAGAAAATTTTGTGGTTTTGTTGTTGTTGTTTGCCCCACAGATAGTACTCAAACTACTTCTGACTCAGAAATCACAGGTCTTTTCTGGTTTTGCTTGGGGGAACATAAAGTGCTGGGGATTGAATGTGGGTTCCTGTAAATAATCAAGCACACTCTTCTCCTCAAGCACTAACAGTCTTCCCCAAAGAACAAAACAAAACAAAACAAAGCATAAAAATAAAAAAAAATTTTAAACCTAAGCAGTATAAATTAAGAGCTGTTTCCTCAGCCTCCCAAATCTTATTCATTTAAATTAATCTTTGTTCTTAAAAAATCTGCCTGCCTTTAGAAAGTTTAACAGTTATTTTGCCAATACCACTAAAGCATATTCCACAGGCAGAGTGAACAGAATGAGAAAGACCATAGAATTGGGGCCCGGGAGATAGCATGGAAGTAAGGCATTTGCCTTTCATGCAAAAGGTCATCGGTTCGAATCCCGGTGCCCCATATGGTCCCCTGTGCCTGCCAGGAACAATTTCTGAGCATGGAGCCAGGAGTAACCCCTGAGCACTGCCAGGTGTGACCCAAAGGAAAAAAAAAAGACCATAGAATTGCCACTCATTACAGTTAACCCCAGATACACCGTTGTCTTCACAAAACAAAAACAAAAAACACCACATTAGAAATAAATGAAATAATAGTCATTGGTAATGATAGTCATAGTTATGGTCATAGTCACTGCAAAGGCAATGTGACTATTTTAAAGATGTGGAGAACATGTACAGAAATTTTGCTGACTAGATTATGTTTCTACTGAAATTTTTAAATATTTGTTCATATTTATATTCCTACATGCCATACAGTGTAAATATTCTGAAACTTTGAGGTAATTCTAAGAAATCTTAATTTTTTAACTTTGAAGTAAAGTTTTGGAGTAAATAAACTTTGAAATAAAAGATCTTTTGTACTTTATATTTGTGTCTGCTTCCAATTGAAAAAAATTCCCTTTAAATAGGCTGAAGAGACAATGTAAGAGGGTAAGGCAGTGGCCTTGTGCAAGGTGCAAAGTTGGCCCACATTTGATCTCCACAACCCCACATGGTCCACGAAGAAGTGATCCCTGAGTACCAATTCAGAAATAAACTAGGAGCTCTACCAGGTGTGCCCCAAACAACAATAACAACAACAAAAGACAATCAAGATAACCTTGTTTTTATTTTTTATCAGACTTTAGCCAAAATTCCTAACCAATAGACAAAGTCTCATTCAGTCAATGACTTAAATATTTTCTTGTCCAAATTTCTGGCAATGAAATGATTTTTATGAAAGCAAATATCCGGGTAACCTCTGTATCTTCATTGTTTGGAAGAGTAACTAACATAGTGTAGGACTCAGCAAAGATGTTTGAGTAAATAAAGTAAGGCATTACAATAATGGTTACCTTGCTATCACTTAATATTAAGTGTTAACTTGACTTTCTGCTAGTGCCAGATATTTGGCCAAACATATTTGTTACTGCAATAAAACTTTATATGCAGTTACTATTTAAATGTAAGTTGAATAAGGAAAGTTACTCTCCATATAAAGTGAGTAGGCCTTACCTCATCGATTATAATCTCAGAATAAAAATATGACGTTACCCAGAATAAAGAATTCTAACCTCTCTCTTGCCTTTGAACTCAAAATTGAAACAATCCCTCCATGGTTCTTCAGCCTACTGTTCAGATGTGCAATTTTAGACATGTCATCCCCATTATCACATATGCATACTAATGATTTGGACTCTGCTTTTATGAAAACCTGACTATGTTAACATTTATTTCTAAGATATGGCACAATATTTAGGGGTTCACCTAAATATTGGACTCTGCTTTTATGAAAACATGACTATGTTAACATTTATTTCTAAGATATGGCACAATATTTAGGGGTTCACCTAAGGTCATCTAAAAGGATAGTTTCTGAATTTTCAATGTTTATCACTATATGATTTTTACTTACTCTGAGAGTGTTCACGTAGAATCAAAATCCAGGCTCTGTGTTCATCATGGTATTGCACTCTTACCCAAGACTTCAAAGACACTCTTCTTGAATTCTGAAAGGAAAGATAAATGAGCATTCTTACCTCTTGTGAGCTTTCATAGTAGCCAAACCACTAACTTGGGATTTCATAGTCCAGACCTATTGCATTCCACATGAAGGATATTTTGGCTGCATTGCAGTATCTCAAGCCAATTCCTCAATCATTTTCTTTTATAATCCAGTTTGTATGACTGTACCTGGATAATTTACCTTTTAATTTCCATATCAGCAGCCAATTATGTGAACTGCTTCACTTCAGCCAAAAGATTTAAGTCAATTTATAGCATTAACATTAACCGAAGCCAGATAAAATTTCAATGAAGGCTTACTGGTTATATTTAATATTTAAAGAGTTACTTTATTAGGGATAAAAAAAAGCACAGAATCATTTTGAAATAAGACAATGACTGAATACAGCAGAAAGTGTGATGGCTGGTTGATGATGTCTTTTTTTTCTTTTCAGTTGTCAAGGAAAAGTCTCTAAATTGAATGCATTTGTTAAATAGAAAAAAAAAATCCAGTGACCCATGGGGCAACTGCAATTGTTGGCAATTCCTTGTCTATTTCACAGAGAAGCAGAAAATTAATCTGAGAAGACCATATAAATATTGTGTCTTTATGGATATTAAAGATAGACTTCAAAGAAATGAGCATGAAACATGATTTTGAAATCTGATTGTGTGGTACACTGAGTAGATAACAGAGATGCAGAATGCTGTGTAGCCTATAGCAAGCCCAGGTTTGTGAGATAAAATTGTGGGAATTGAACATTGGGGGTAATGAGATGAAAAAGAAAATTTAAGGGTAGAAGGTAGCAGGAATAGTCTAGCTGTGGTGCTGAAAACCTAGGATCCCACAAAGAAGTTGCTAAGATCTTGCAGATAAAGAAGAAAAGTGAGCTCTGCTCCCAGATCCCACCTTGTGTCTAAACTAGAGAACTGGACTTTAAGCCCATTATTCTTTGGTGACTAATTTAAGAGTTTATTTGAAAGAAAGTTTCTCTCGGGAAATATAATTAAAAACTGATGCACTAAGTTATATTTTCTTTCTTTGATTCTGATACACGGATAAATCCTTACAGTAGGGAGTAAAATTAAATTCTGCATATAAGTTCAGGCACACTTGTTTTGTTTACAAAAATATATACAGCATATCTACACTAATAGTTGTGTACAAATGGTACATCAATTGCAATAAATTTGAATGGTCAACGGATCACAACCTTATCACATAGAAATCAGTGTTTTATTGAAATTTAGGATTTGAATAAAGCTGAATTTACCTTCAACAACAAGCTCTGAAAATACAAATTGTATTTATGCTTTGTGTTCTCTATTAGGGGTTTAAGCACTTGTGAATTTATTTAGAAGAAGATTCATAAAATATCAACTTGTGTTAGCTGAAAGAAACACTGTTCCTAATATGAGTGTGTTCTCCACAAGCTCTCCAGTGTTCATTTCACTAAGCAACTGAGAGTCCTGTGACAAGGTGTGTGTAAGTAAAACAATCTCATGTTATACTCAGTGTGATATTCAACCCTTATATTCTTTCACCACTCTCCTTAAAGAGTTTTTAAGTATGTGTATATATGTATATATATATATATATATCTCGATCCCTAAAATTTATGATTATCTTATCTTATAATGGCAAAGAAATTCTGCAGCTGTGCTTAAAAACCCTAACAATATGTCAAAGGCATTGCTTAAAGGGCTGATAATGAACATGCATTATACACAGGTGGCTGCAGTGGTTTGATCCTCATCATGGTCCCCCAATACTCAACACTAGGAGACACCCTTGAACACAGAGTCAAGAATATCCTCTGAGAATCAACTGGTGTGGTACCTCCCATTAAAAAAAAATAGTGTTGGGGCCAGAAAGATAGCATGGAGGTAAGGCATTTGCCTTTCATGCAGAAGGTCATTGGTTCGAATCCCAGTATTTCATTTGGTCCCCTGAGCCTGCCAGGAGAGATTTCTGAGCGTGGAGCCAGGAGTAACCCCTGAGCACTGCCAGGTGTGACCCAAAAACCAAAATAAATAAATAAAAATAAATAAATGAATAAATAAATAAATAATGCTGAGATGGGATGCAGTCCTATTATCTGAGTGGATCCAAAGTTGTCTAAGGTTTTTTGATTTGTTTAGTTTTGTTTTATTTAGGGCACACACCTTGCAGTGCTCAGGGGTTACTCTTGGCAGGCTAGGGATCATAAGGAATGCCGTGTGTCAAAGCAGGATTGGGTGACATGCAAGTCAGATGCCCTACCCATTGTGCATCACTCAGGACCCATAAGACCTTTTTATTAGAATAAAGCATAAAGGTCAATGTGAAAAGGAAATCATAGAAAATATACTTCTGATTTTGAAATGGAAAAAGGGAACATGATCCTAGGAAAAGTGACAGCATGTAGAAACTAGAAAAAGGGAATACATTGAGTCTCTAAAAGGAACCGAATCCTTGCTGCTAGCCTAGCCTGGAAAGTCTTATCTTGTTCTTCCAACATTAAAACTATAAGACAATAAATTAGAATCACTTAAAACTATTAAATTTCTGCTAATTTATTATAACATTACTCAAAAATAATAATACCTATAAAAACTGAAAATCTAGATAGGAGAATATCATTAAATACTGACATAAATTGTGAAGATAGAAAGTTATATGGTGCATGTTATATATTTTATGGAAATATATAATATTATAAATATTTTATTATACATATTATAAATATTTCAAATATATTTTATATTTAATATATTAAATGTGAAGTGTTAATAAAATTGTAGTTTTTCTATGTCTTAGGTCCTATTATTACATTCTTCTCAAGAGAAGAATATTCTGAGATGTTTCTCAATAGCTCAAAAGTGATATCAATTATTTACATAAAAATTTTGTGTTCAAAGATATTTTATAGCATATTTGGAACTAGTGAAAAGTAAAGTGTTTCTAAGATAAGAAATAAGAAGGATAGTGAATTTGTGTATTGTTTATACTTGTCAAGAAGATACTATATTATCTAGTCATATCTTTAATAAAATGTTAAATAGAAAGAAACAAAATATTTATTTCTTAGTTGTATGTAGAGCAAAAATAGCAACCTCAACATTTTTATTCTATTATTAATTTATATTATTTTAGCCTCATGTAGATTCACTTATCCTGTCAGTTAATTTTCTTATATTTGCTATAATTTTCAGAATATTAACTTAAATTTGGTTAATTACAGATAAATAAAGAAGAGTGGGCTGACCCTGTCACCTAGCTATGAGCATTTTGACACAGGTGCCATCATGACCCAATACTGCTGCTGCCCAAGCCACCTGCCCAGAAGAACTCACTGAACAGCATGTTAGCAGAGGTGAGCTGCCTCATACATGAAGGGCAGAGTCTGATTCCACATGCACATTTTGAGACAGGTGCCATCTTGACTTGCCACTGCTGCTGCCAGAGTCGCCATGCCCAGAGGTGAGCTCGGCTGCTCCATTCCACTTCGTGGCTGCTCACATCTCTCAATCAATGAACCCCAACACAGCATGTAGAAAGCACCACACTACAAGCATAACAATTGGGAAACAATTCAGGCCTCCACCACACATAGAGAATGAAGAAGACAGTTCTGAAGACCCAAAAAGTTCGGCCACTTATTTGGACACTCAGATAAGGAATTTAGGGAAGCTTTATGGAGGATCATTAGAGAACTCAAAAAAAGCATGGAATGAGCTGAAAGAACCACAAAGAATAAAGAGAATATAAAAACAGAAATGAATAAAACTCCAAACTAAAATTACTGGACTAAAAAACTTGGTAGTAAAATAAAAGCATCACTGAAAGCCTCTTCAACAGAGGAACAGTAACTGAGGACAGAATTAGTGAGCTGGAAGATGAGATTTATAGAAACTTCATTCAACAGAAGAGATTGGAAAAGAGCCTTAAAACAAACCATAAGACAATAAAAAATATCCTCAAAGAATATAAACAGATGAAAATAGAAATCTTTAGTAAACTCAACAGAAATAATCACTGGAGTCCCAGAGACTCAGGAAGAAAAATCTCCATGAATAACCAACAGTCAAACGCATAATTGCAGAGAAACTGCCAGAGATAAAGACTGCATGCCACCAAATCCTGCATACCCGAAGAGTACCGGCTAAAAGAGTTCCTAAGAAAAGCATCCTAAGACACATCCTAGTCACAGTGATGATCCCATAGAGAGGGATAGAATACTGAAAGCAGCAAGATAAAAAAGGTAAATTATATTCAAAGGAGCAACCTTAAAGTTTACAGCAGGCCTATCACAAGAAACCCTTAAGACCTGAAGACAGCGGTAGAAATTAGTGAAAATACTCAATGAAATAAATGCTTTGCCTAGAATACTTCACCAATACAGAGTCACATTCAGGTTTGAAGGAAGGATGCATAGCTTCACATAAAATCGATAGCTCAGGAAATTGGCAGACTTAAACCAGAATCAAAAGATAAACTGAAAGGTCTACTTTAAGACAAAACAAAACAAGAAACACAAAATTTCTACATAAAGATAACACTAAATCCCATGACAATTATCTCTTTCAACATCAATGGACAAAATGCATGAGTGAATAGTCGCATAGTGGCAAAATGGGTCAAAAAGCTGAATCCAACATTTTGCTGCCTACAAGAAACGCATCTGAATAGTGAGGACAAATATGGACTCAAAATCAAAGATTGGAGAACAACCATCCAAACAACAACTATCTTAAAAAGGTTGGAGTGTCCATATTAAATATATTAATAAATGTTATTATATATTAATAAATATTATGAAACACAGTAATATCAGATGACATAAACCTCACACTTAAAATTGTTATAAGGGACAAAGATGAACATTTCATAATAATAAAAAGAATTTTGTAATAATACAACAGGAAGAAATAACACTCCTAAACATATATGTACCCAATGAAGGAACAGCAAAATATTTAATTGTTGACAAATCTGACAGAAGAAATCAATAGAAAGATGATTATAGTGGGAATCACAAAACTGTAATCCCTTGATAGGTCAACCAGGCTGAAACCTAACAAAAATATACTAGCACTAAAGAAGCAATGAACCAGGATGACCTATCAATCTTCCACAGTTAAACCAGTGTGACAGTATAATTTCTCATATCTAAACAGACCCATTACTATTGTGGAAATTAATATGGAAATCAAAAGTGTTCCCTCAAAGAGAATCAAAGCTGAAGCAAGCAGAAATAAGTCCCAAGATGCCTGTCCTGCTTTAGAGACTGACAATGTTAAAGAATGAGAGAAGTAGAATTTCTGTAGAGAATACAGGCAGGGTTGGGGGAGGCAGGGGGACATTGGTGGTGGGAATGTTGCACTGATGAAGGGGGGTATTCTGTTTATAACCGATACCCAACTCCTAGCATGTTTGTAATCATGGTGCTTAAATAAAGATTTATATTAAAAGAGAAAAAAAAAGAAAAATGTCCATATACTGACTACATTAACACTAAAATGTCTACAACAATAAATAAAGCTGTTAGTCACAAAAAAGCGTTCCCCAAACAAAAGCCCAAGCCCAGATGGATTCACTAATAAATAATTTCATATTTTTTAAGGATAACTTACTATCAATTATTTTCAGGATCTTTCAGAACAATGAATGCTCATGACTAGCTAAAGAAACCCTTAAGAAAAAGAATATGGGAGGTACCACTTTCCTCAACTTTAAATTGTACTATAAAATAAAATTCATCAAAATAGCATTGTATTGAAATAAAGACAGATTAATGGAATAGATATGAAGATTACCACAAATATTGGTGAGTGCAGTTAGATAAATAACTACAATAACTACCATGGTAGAGAAATAGAATGCCCATCCCGCCCTTTCTGCCTCTTCTCTGCTGAGCTGGCTGCCAAACATCTAAGACTGCAAACGCTCCAGGACCCACCCTGGTAAGATGTCCCCACCCAACGCACATGGGGCTAATCCTGCCTGGTGATTGGGAGCCCAGAGACTTTTAAAGACGCCAGTCATGCGACCTGCTCCTTTCTGCCTCTTCTCTGCTTAGCTGGCCACCAAGCAACTAACACTGCAAATGCTCCAGGACCCACATCCAAAAAGGGTAACCTTGTAACCCTTGAATTCCATTTCAGCACATTGTAAGAAGCAACCTAAAGCTTTACCAATGGAGCAATTTTGCAGTACTCCCCTACATTTACAGAAATCAAAATGGCTCCTCTTATGCCTCAGGCTTCCCCTCTCCCTCCATACTCTGGGGGGAGTTGCATCGGGGGGAGGGCGGGCAGACATCTGGCTTCCAGTTTCCTCTTGGATTTTGGAGACCAGCTCTTGTCAGGTATAGGGTTTGGGGAGGCCCCATACCAGAACCTATCTCCCTAGTCTGGGGAGTGCTGGGAGGCTTGGCAGGCCCCGCGTCATCCTTGTCTTGTTCCCCTGACTCCAGGCCTTTCCTGGGTGCCAGCTCAGACGGCCAGAAGTGGGTTCAGGTGGACTCTTAGTGGGCCCCAGGCTTACCCTCTCCCTCCTCACTCCAGGGGGGAGATGCATTGGGAGGAGGGTGGGGAGACATCTGGCTTCCAGTTTCCTCTTGCATTCTGGAGACCAGCTCTTGCCAGGTATAGGGTTTGTGGAGGCCCCATACTGGAGCCTTTCCCCCTAGTCTGGGGAATGTTGGGAGGCTTGGCAGGTCCCCAGCCTTCCTTGTCTTGCTCCCCTAACTCCAGGCCTTTCCTGGGTGCCAGCTCAGATGGCCATAAGTGGGCTCAGGTGTACTCTTAGTGGGCCCCAGGCTTCCCCTCTCCCTCCGCACTCCAGGGGGAGATGCATCGGGAGGAGGGCGGGCAGACATCTGGCTTCCAGTTTCCTCTTGCATTCTGGAGACCAGCTCTTGCCAGGTATAGGGCTTGGGGAGGCCCCATACCGGAGCCTATCTCCCTAGTCTGGGGAGTGCTGGGAGGCTTGGCAGGTCCCCAGTCGTCCTTGTCTTGTTCCCCTGACTCCAGGCCCTTCCTGCAATGGCCAGAGGTGGGTTCAGGTGGACTCTTAGTGGGCCCCAGGCTTCCCCTCTCCCTCTGCACTCCAAGGGGGGAGATGTATCGGGAGGAAGATGGGTAGACATCTGCTTCCAACTTCCTCTTGGATTCAGGAGACCAGCTCTTGCCAGGTATGGGATTTTGGGTGGCCCCATACCGCAGGCCTTCTTCCTGGTCTGGGGAGTGCTGAGAGGCTTGGCAGGCCACCAGTCGTCCTTGTCATGCTCCCCTGACTCCAGGCCATCCCTGGGTGCTGGTCTAGGTGGACTGTATAGGGGTCAACAGGCTTTCCACCTACCTCTCGAGTGATGAATGCAGTTAGAGAAATAACACTGAAAAGTATCATAGCAATGTGAATAAATGAGGGAACAAGAAAGCCTGTCTCTAGTACAGGTGTGGGTGGGGTGGGGAGGAGGGAGATCTGGGAAATTGGTGATGGGAATTCTGCACTGGTGAAGGGGGGTGTTCTTTACATGACTGTACCATACAACTACAATTATATTTGTAATCATGGTGTTTAAATCAAGATAATTAATAAAAAATGAAAAGAATGCCAATCCCAAGACAGGCATCCACACAGTGTAATAGGGAACATTTGTGGTGGGAAAAGTTACACTGCTGAAGGGAGTCATACTTTGTATGACTGAAATCTAACTACAAACATGTTTGTTACCATGGTTCCTAAATAAAAATATTTAAAAAATGAGAAGTATTTGAGAAGATAAAAGAAAGAAAAGCAAATATGAAAGTTAAAAATTTGGGCTTAGTATGTTTCAATATATAGTAGTAACAATGTCATTAATTCATTATTAATTAAATTCAAATGCTTTCCAATACTCATGTAACATATCTTTCCTCCCTTTTAAAAATAAACAAATTTTGTGTGTTTGCTTGCTTGTTTATTTGGGAGCTACACCCAGTAGAGTTCAGAGGTTACTTTAGGGGCTGCACTCAGAAATTACTTCTGGCAATGTTTGGTACCATATGTGATACAGAGGATTGAACCCAAGTTGGCCATGTACAAGGCATGTGTACAAATGCTCCAGCCCCATAAATAAATATTTTAATTGAATCATGATGAGATACACAGTTACAAATTTTTATGACTTTCAGTCATACAATGTCTAACACCTGTCCCCTTACCAGCACATGTTTCCAGTAACCAGTACCCTCCTGCCTCCTCAACCCATCCTCTCCTCTGCTTGTCTCTGTGACATTTTCTTCTACTATGCATATCACTTTACCCCCTTTAAGCAACCAGTTCTTATCCAGAGAGACACTTTCCAATTATCACCCATCCTCTTTTAGATTTTGGTCTCTAATATCTTGAAAACTTAACTATTAAAAGCTAATGTATAAACTAGATACACTAGCAGATATTCCCCATAATAGGGGCTATAGAAGCACCATGTATTTTGTGCAGCAATTACTGTAAGCCTGACTGGAAAACTCCAAAGGATTACCAGAAGTAAATTGATGTTTTGGTTCTTTGTCTGTGTGCTCAGACACACTGTGTTTACTGCATAAGTACATGCATTTGGCATGGTGTTGTACATTCAGGAAGGAAACAATTTTAAGCAAATCTAAGATATTTAAGTAAATTTAGTATATTTTATTTCCAAATATTAGTAGCATCTCACACAGCTACTATGTTGGCCTCCAACATAATAAAAGAGCAAGACATTTAATATCTAACATGGTCTGGAAACAGTTTTTTCTCACTTCCATCTTTTCCCAATTCATTGACACCAAGTAGAAAGCCTGTCTAAAGTACAGGTGAGTGTGGGGTGGGAAGTAGGGAGACTTGGACATTGGTGATGGAAATGTTGCACTGGTGAAGGGGGGGGTGTTCTTTACATGACTGAAACCCAACTACAATCATACTTGCAATCAAGGTGTTTAAATAAAGATATTAAAAATATACCCCCAGAATATAACCATTCCTCACCCCCTTCAAGTAAAAAAAAACCTACAGCCTCTCCCTGGGCACTTTTTCCTTGGTGTGCATTATACTTCAGGTTCCAGCTCTTGCTCCTGACTTACAGGATATTTATTATGCTTCTTTTACTGATTTCTTCTCATCTCACCAACCTCTAAATAATGAAGTGTCCTAGGACTGTGCTTTTTATCTTGGTTCTTTGTCTATATTCTCAACTATAAATGCTTTTTGCACACATCAAGACCTAAATTATACTCATACATTGATTATTTCTAGATTTATAACTCTAGCCTGGAACATTCCCCTGAGCTCGCCATGCTATTAAATGATCTCTATATTATCTTTTATTGTAGGGAGAGGTCAACTAAGAGATATATAAACATTTGCAAGTCAAACAATACCATTACTTTTCCCCTCCCATCACAAGACCCTAGCTCCCTATTGTCCCTGTTGTCATAAATGGCAGTACCAGTTTCTCAAGTCAAAAAATTTTCAATTATTATATTGTTTTCTCTTTCCCTGCATCTCAGAAACTTCACATAGGCAAATGATTTTAAGTTATATGTTTAGAACATAACCTGGGCCTTCTCTCTCAACATCTTCAACTCACCATCTCACTTGAGTTTAGTATTGTTTTGTTTTGCTTTAATTTTTAGTGGGAAGAGAAGCACATAGGGTAAACTTGCCTTGCATATAGCTGATCCGGGTTCAATCCACAGTACCATATGTTGTCCTCCAATCCCTCCTCCAGGAATGGTCCCTGAGTTTAGAACCAAGACTATGTATGCCCCAAGTACTATCTGGTGTAGCCCAAAACACAAAACAAAACTTTTGTTTATTTTAGTCACCACAATTTAAAGTACTATTCATGTTAGAGTTTCAGAAATATTACAATCCATCTCCATGCCTTCCCCCAGAAAGCCAGCTTCTTACCACCTTTATTTCCTTTTCTACCCCACCAAACCCCTGACATTTCCTTAACCCCACCAAGCATACTCATGCTATCTCTCCATAAAGTTAAAATCAGTTCTATATCAGTTCTCAGGTTTAATCTAGCCATTATTCCCTTATGTTTCTTCTCATCCCACATATGAGAGAGATCAATCAGTGTCAGTCTCTTTCTTTCTAACTTCACTCAGCATGGTACATGCAACAATTTGTCATTTCTTATAGATCAGCAATAGTGTAGATACACAGCAGAATACTCCTCACCTGTATTTTTTTTTTGGACCACATCGGCAGTGCTCAGGGGTTACTCCTTGCTCTGTGCCCAGAAATTTTTCCTGGGCATCAAACTCAGATTGGTTGCATGCAAGGTAAACACCCTACCTGCTGTTATATTGCTTTGGCTCACCTGCATTTTTATAGCCTCTTTTCTGGTGTCTCTGGTCCCTAGCATGGAAAGGATTCTTAAAGGATTCCTCTTTTAAACTTAGGTAATATATGCCTTCTCTGCTGAAAATTACTCTAAAGGTTCCCAAACTAAATGTCTATCCTTAAAACAGCCCAAAGACCCTAGTAGTATGTTCTACTCCTGTCCCTACTTAGTTTTGACTTTCTCCTCTCCAAGCTAACCTAGTTCCTTTTTTGGAGTTACATTCATCCCTCAAAGCATTTGCATGTGCCAATTCCCTGCCTAAAGATATTTCCTGAACTGTCCATTCCTTACTCCTGTCTTTTCAGAACTTTGTTCCTACATCACTAACTCCAAGATCCCTTCTACCCATTAGAGTTCACAGCTGCTTTTATACCAAGAACTTACTCTTCTTTCTTGACTTTATTTTATTCCAGAACATTCTCTAAAATTTACTTTTTGTTTTACTTGATCTTGTCCAGTTGAAAAAAAAATTAAGTTAAAATAAAAGTCCACAATGATTTGCTCTGATTTCTCCTAGAAAATGTCTGGCACATTCTGAGTGTTCCATATATTGTTGATGGTTGAATGAGTTGAACAAAAGCACAGAAGTATTTTCTTGATATCTTACCAATAAAAACTGGGGCAGATATTGTTACCTCTTTGTTCAAAAAATTTCAGTGTTTGTCATGGCTGAATTCATGTTAAAAGACCACTCAGGTTTTCCTCTCCAGGCCCCAGGACTAGCCTCCAGCCAAGAAGAGAAGCCGGAGCTTTATGGTCCATGCCATGGCAGGATGATGTCCAGAGATGGGGCAGAAAGTGGCAGAAAGGAGCAATAGGCAAGCAGAAGAAAACCGGGCTAGTTTTCCCTCTGTGTGTGTAGACAGTACACTGCAGAGGCTACTGAGACAGCCTGGAAGCACTTTCTAGAAGAGCTTTATTTCAGCTGAGTAGCCAAGCGTAATCTGAATAAAAGAAATAAGGTAAGTTATTCAGTTTCTAATTGCTATTTGCACAACTTTTCCTAATTGCATTTTCCATAGACCATTTGTGCCAAAATGAACATTCAAGTAATGATGCTGGCAAGACAGTTTGTTAAACACTGACACCTAGTGAATGTTACTATACAGACCTTGTTCTGGGACTTGTTTTGGGTCCAAGAAATTCCACAGGCATTCAATTTAGGAGGCAGTCAAATCTCATTCACCTCCTTGTCGTATTAGACTTGGCAGAGTTGGACTCCAGAGCGGCGCTCCTGCTCATTACAGGGCCCAAGTGCACGAGAGAGGGTGCGCCTTTGGAATGCCAGGAAAACTGCAATCTAAGAAAATCAGCCAGGGGAGAAGAATGCCTGCAAAATGACCTAGAGAGCCTCACAAGTTAAAAACAAAAGATGTGTTTTTGTCAATCTCCTGGGCATGTGTTCAGCACCCACTTCTGCTCCTTAAGTAATCCGTGAGAGGTCTTGGCTCTGGAAGTCCCCACCAAGTTTCTGCTGGGCCTATTCTGAGACAAGAGTGACTTAAAGGCTGAGAAATCCTACTTAAGAGGATCTCTGTGCCAACTGGGGCAAACTATCAGAGGTCTTTTAAATCCATAGAAAGAATAGGGGTGATGGACTTAAAAACACAAGATAAGGAACCTCTGGCGGATGTGCTTGAGAATGGCATTTTACTTGTTACAAACCTCTGCAGTTTTCCTTTACAAGAGCTCTCCAGGGACCATGTTGTGAGGAGCAGTAAGTGAAATCTTGGATAAGAGCCTCCTATGTTTCTGGATCCTTCACTTTTCTTTCAGTTTCCTTGGAATCATAGCCCTGGGCTAGACCAAGCTGAAAACCAGGTGTGCCATTGAAGTCTATGTTTTATCCTTCCCCGTCTCTCACTCTGCCTAGGTTGCAAGTATGGGCTTTTGGATGGAAAATACATGGAGCAGAGTGAATCTGCCACCAACTCTCATTACCCTTTAGAGAATCTACATTAAACCTGGCCAAAAAATGAAGAATAGGGGGCCGGGCGGTGGCGCTGGAGGTAAGGTACCTGCCTTTGCCTGCGCTAGCCTAGGACGGACCGAGGTTGGATCCCCTGGTTTCCCATATGGTCCCCCAAGCCAGGAGCAATTTCTGAGTGCATTGCCAGGAGTAACCCCTGAGCATCACTGGGTGTGGCCCAAAAACCAAAAAAAAAAAAAAAAAGAAAAGAAAAGAAAGAAAATGAAGAATGATCTTGGTTCCCAACCTGTAGCCATGCTTGCTTACAAGGAGCTATATACTCTCAAATCATATGGTCCCTCAAGATTGTCAAGAGTGAGTCCTGAGCACAGAGCCAGGAGTAAGCCCTGAATATTTTCAGGTCTGACTGGCCCAAGAATAAAAAAATGTTTTTGTTATTGTTTTCTATTTTTTCATGGTTAAAATCTTATGGCAATAACCTGGGCTCCTTATATTTACCCAAAGATAAGAATTTTGTTCATACAATGTGAGTGTCTATTAGAGGCAAAAATAAGCTCAATGTTTTGGTCCGTTAGGTCTTTGCTAAAAGTCATTCTTGTATATTTTTGTTGGTAATTTAATGGGTCATAGTTATATGACAATTTATATTATAGTTGACATAGTTGATAGTCATATCATCTTATATGCATTATTATATAAAACAGTAATTTATAAATCCTCTGTAATAATTAGCTACTAGAACTTTTCTAGGTGAAATACATTTTCCTCACTCTACATTCAGGGATAGTTCTCTTTTGTTATTATTAGAATACATTTCAGACATAACAAAAACTTAGAAAGATACGATCTCTTGTACTTATCTGTCCAAAATCATGAAAAATACAAATTCTCCTGGGGTAAAACTAGTTAATAAAACTACGCTGACTTTCATGTGTTTGCTATGTGTCTGTCTTTTTAACATTTAATCTTAAGTATGTTGTTCTTGCATAAATATGCCTTGAATTCATCTGAATTACATTAGATTTTTCCCTACTGTAGTACTTTATGTCTTCTTCTGACAGTATTCTACTTGGAGGGCCATGTGGTTCTAGGAACTGAAGCCTGCATACTAAGTCCAGTAAGTTCTCTCTCTCTCTCTCTCTCTCTCTCTCTCTCTCTATTTCTCTCTCTCTATCTATCTATCTATCTTATCTATCCCTCTCTCTATCTCTATCTCTCTTTCTTCTCTGTCTCCCTCTGTACTACTCTTTTCTATTTATTGTTTTCTTTAAAATGTTTGTTTCAGCTGATGATGATTATATGTCTTTATGCTTTACTGTCCTTTATTGGTATTTGATTATATATTTTATTTATCTTTATTATTGACTACTTTTTAAAGTTTCCTACTTATATAATTAAAAACCAATTAATTATTGCTCAAAGTTAAACCTTTACTGTTCCCAGAAAATAACTTTCAGCATTTAGTATTTTAACAATGGATATTATTTCCAATAAGTTATTTCCTAAATCAAATTACTAATTTTTTCTTAGTAATGGTATTTGTCATAAAAATTAATCATTACTTTTCTTTTGCATTGTTGTTTTTAGTCTTTTCTAAGAAATCTGTCTTTTTTACCTTGCTTCTATTAAATTGTAGATTACGTGAATCTGAGAGCTCAGGAATTTCATTGCTCTGGAAAATATTTTTATTCTATTGACTATATTCTTGAGACAAATAAGAAAGAACATAAATAAAATCACAGGCCATCATCTTTTAAGGTTTCTTTCATTTCTTATCTCTACTGCTTCTTAAAATTGAATGAGACATTGATATTTCTTATTATTTCCTTCACATTTACTAAATGTGTGGCCTGTATTTCACTCTTTCTTTCTTTTTCTTTCTTTCTTTCTTTCTTTCTTTCTTTCTTTCTTTCTTTCTTTCTTTCTTTCTTTCTTTCTTTCTTTCTTTCTTTCTTTCTTTCTTTCTTCTTTCTTTCTTTCCTTCTTTCTTTCTTTCTTTCTTTCTCTCTTTCTTTTTTCTTTCTTTCTTTCTTTCTCTCTCTTTCTTCTTTCTTTCTTTCTTTCTTTCTTTCTTTCTTTCTTTCTTTCTTTCTTTCTTTCTTTCTTTCTTTCTTTCTTTCTTTCTTTCTTTCTTTCTTTCTTTCTTTCTTTCTTCTTTCTTTCTTCTTTCTTTCTTTTGTGGTTTTTGGGTTACACACAGCAGTGCTCAGGGGTTTTTCCTGGCTCCACACTCAGAAATTGCTCCTGGCAGGCACGGGTGACCATATGGGACGCCAGGATGCAACCGGTGACCTACTTCATGAAAGGCAAATGCCTTAGCTCCATGCTATCTCTCTGGCCCCTCACTTTTTCTTTTATATGCTGCATTTTAGGTAATAATTTAGTTCATTATTTATCTTCCTAGTTTTTTCTGATATTTTTTATTTCATTTCCACTGATGTTTTTTGTTTTTGGATTGTTTTAATAAACAAATAGCTTCATATTTTCATTTTATAGAAATTGTATTTGATTTTTCAGATATGCACTTTAATTTGTGCATAGTTAATTTAATTTGTCATAATTTAATTTATGACAAATTTAATTTGTCATAATTCCTTGTTTTTATTTTATTTTTTATGTTATAAAATTTAAGTACTGTTTACTGATGTAAAACAGTTTACTTTGGAGGGTAAATATTCTGTTACGTTTAGTAATTTGGTAATCATAGCAAATATGTTCTTGTGCATTAAAGTTTTGAGCAGCATATTGTGTTGAGGAAACAAGAAACTATTTAATTAAACATGTGGGGACTGGATTGAGAATATGAGTTAGTGTATGCTTTCTTCTCTGCAAGATTTACTAGATGAGATACCATAAATCCTCTCAGGTGAATATTCTGACATCTGTATTCAAAGACCATAAAGGATTATATATTTGTTTAAATATCAGCTTGACAGTATACATTTTTGACAGTATACATTTGACTACAAATCCTTAGAGATCTTTTACACAAATCTATTTATTTTCTATCCCAACTTCTGCATAACTCCATAACCCCAAGAGATAAATTTTGCCCCTAAATTTTACTTTGAATGACAATTTGATCTTTGATATTCCTTAGTTTATGGAATATTTTTAATCACTTCCTCACCTTGTACCTTCTCAGTGTTGCTCTACAATGCCTTGATGGCCATTATAAACCTAAAGCTTCTTTACATAGTCAGCGATTACCTTGGCTTTTTCCTTTGTATGTCTTCCTAAATGTTCAAATACACTTAGGTTTTAAAGTATGCTTATCACATTCTCCAAAAAAGAAAACAATTATAATTTTTAAATTGGAAGAAAAAAAGTGATAGTACACTTCTCTTTCATATGGTCAACAATATGGATTTGGCCCCATGTGGTCCTTGAACCCTGCAATGAGAGTGATTCCTGAATGCAAAGCCAGGAATAAGCCCTGAGCACCACCAGATGTGATGCTCAAACAAACAAATAAAACAA
This sequence comes from Crocidura indochinensis, assembly GCA_004027635.1. NCBI lineage: Eukaryota > Metazoa > Chordata > Mammalia > Eulipotyphla > Soricidae > Crocidura > Crocidura indochinensis. The sequence goes on along the minus strand of PVKC010003671.1, from coordinate 14,217 downwards.
AACCCCACACCCGAAAAAGAAAACAACAAAAACCAAAACCAAACAACCAATAACAGCAACAATAACAATAAAACCCCAGAAAATAATATGTTGGAGAGAAGACAGTGAAAAGAATTGAAGCACTTATTCATTGCTGGTGGGAATATGAAATAGTATAGATATTATGGAAAATATATATTTCCTCAAAAATTTAAATATACAACGTAATTATGATTGAATGATTCCTATTTTGAGGATCAATCAATCAAATGAAAACAGATGCTTAAACAGATGTCTCTATGAAGATATTTGCCACATCATTATTCACGATAGTCAGAGGTAGAAGCAATTCATATCCATTGAAGGAGGAGTAGATTATCACAGAAAGAAATATACATAAAATAGAATGTTATTGTTTCCTAAAAGGAAGAAAATATTGCAGTGTAGATGGATGCATACACTGTGTAGATTAACTTTAAACATGTTGTGCTAAGAGAAATAAGTCTGTCACAAAAGCATAAATATTAAGTGAGTTCTGTAAGTTGTTTTGGTTATTTAAATTGCAAATTTTCCAAGAGTGGGAATTTCTCTATTTTACCTATAGGACTTTAAAAATTTTATTTTATTGAATGTATTTTTGAGACAAATAAGAAAAAAATGTAAATAAAATTATAGACTTCTTCAGTAGGTATTTTTAAATTTCCTTTAATTTATTGAATAGTTGATTATATGAATTTAACACAATAGAGATATATCAAAACCCCATGTTAAGAAACAAACTGGAATTTATCCTCCCAAGAAGTGGAACTGGGACTGAAGAGATAGTGCAGTAGGAAAAGCAATTAATTACCCAGCAAGCAGCTAATGTGGGTTCTATCCTTAGCACCTTATATTGCCTTTCCAGTACCAACAAGATCAATCCCTGTGTTCAGGGAGAGGAGTAAGCCCTGAGCATCTCCAGATGTGGCAAAAACAAACAAAAGAAAGAACTTTTATCAATGCAGCCACGTAGTCCCTACTTTCTGGCCCTTTTTTTATTTATTTATTTTAACAATTGTTCCCTTATCTTCACTTTATCATGTTATCCATACACTTTAGTTTGTGGTAAACATTTGGATAGATAGAATCCTTTATTTAGCTCATGGAAACTTTTGAGTTAGTATTTTGGCACTCATTCTTCTGGTAACCTCTATAGGGTCTTGGCTTCCCAAAGGAGAGAGAGCTGAAAGTATACAAATGAGGTTGAGAAACAAATGAAATCCCAAGATAGAGAATGCCTCCCAACTCCAAATTCTGAGGAGTATGATTTGATGATGATGTGAGTCCAATTACCTGACTTAGTTATGTTCTATGTTCATATCAATAATGAGTGCATAGGATATTTCACTTCTGGCCTGACAGAGGTGACCTGTGACCCCACTCATTCAGTATTCACCAAAACTGAGAAAAAATAGCTTTAAAATTGCAGCCACTAAAAAACAATAAATAATTAGATGTCAACCAATTAAAGTTTCTGGAAATGATCCAAAGTGGATACAGTAAGTGAAAAGAAAATATTTATTCTAGAAAGTCTACTAAGACTTGGTAATAACAACAAAATACATAACATTTCAACCACAACCTGCTCTCTTCATCCCCATTCACAAATGCATTCCAGAATGACTCAAACAACACTGAACTTTCTTTTCTAGTTCTCAGTTAGAGGGCTAGCACCTTTCCTGGACAGGAGAAATTTTTGAATTTCTCAGCCTGCTTCTAAACACTAAGTTCAAGGAAAGAGTTGGGTGGTACTTCTACCTTCTCCCCACTCCTGGGAAAGGAACTTTAGTTCATAACCAGGGAAAATGATACTAATAATCCTCTTCTCATAGGCAGAGGTTCCATGATATGAATAGAAAGCTGAGACTGGTCATCTTTTCTCTGAGCTCCTACCAAAAAAGCCTAGTTCACCACCAAAAATCTAGATCCAAAAGCAAAGATCTCATTTGGAGAAATGTGCACCACTTTCTCTATTCTGAACATTAGGGGAAAATGGATATGCTGTTTGTAGATAAAAACAACCCATAAGTACCAGTGATGGTGAGAAAGAAACTGGAGATATTGGTGGCAGGAATTGTGCACTGATGAAGGTTGTACATTATATGACTGTAACTCAATCATGAACAACTTTATATGTGAAAAAAATTGTATTATGTATACCTTTATAACCATAGTTTAAATTTTTTAAAAGTGCAGCCCATAAAATAATCAAAGCACTTTTTTTAAAAATCTGATTTTATTTGTGATGGTATTATAGAAGTTCAAGGCTAAAGACCTTTAAAAATGAATGGATTTTATGATAAAGGAAGTATAAGGAAATATGGTGGTGACACAAGTTAATAATTAGCTAGATAACATGGAGGTAAGGCGTTTGCCTTTCATGCAAAAGGTCATCAGTTCGAATCCCAATGCCCCAATAGTCCCCCGTGCCTGCCAGGAGCAATTTCTGAGCATGGAGGCAGGAGTAACCCCTGAGCACTGCCAGGTGTGACCCAAAAACCAAAATAAATAAATAAATAAATAAATAAAAATAATAATAATAATTAGCTAAATGCTTTACTAAAGTTGGAGTTTTTTTTTATATATTTAAAAAAATTTGGGGTTGTTTCTGGATCATATCCAAAGATGCTGAGAGATTACTCCTGGCTCAGGAGTCAGGGGATCATAGAAGGTGCCAGGGGTAAAATAGAGTCAGTCACATTCAAAACAAGAATTTTGCCTACTGCACTATTTCACCAGCAAGCCCCAAGAGTTTTTTAGATGATAAGTTTCATATTAAAAATTGTGAAAATAGCAATTATTAAGAGATTATTAAAGAAGCATAGTAGCCACAGTAGATAAAGTGCTTTCCTGCATGCAGCCAAATCAGGTTTGGTTCCCGGTACCACATATATGATCCTTAAACACCATCACGAGTAATTTGAGTACAGAGCCAGGAACAAGCCTTGAGCAACACCCCTCACTCCATTCCCCATAAAAACCTGAAAATTAGTGCTCGCTTCGGCAGCACATATACTAAAATTGGAACGATACAGAGAAGATTAGCATGGCCCCTGCGCAAGGATGACACGCAAATTCGTGAAGCGTTCCATATTTTTAAAAAAATTTTAAAAAGAAAAAAAAACCTGAAAATTAAATTTATAAAATTTATCTCCTGGGATCAAGACAAATCTGGAACATTGATTTAAAATAAATAAATACCTAACCAAGGATTATGAATTTAACTGCTTACATCTTTGGCCCATTTTGTTTCCAGAATATTGTTTAATACAGAGCGAATTATGGTCTGAGATAGAAACATTCAAGAAGTCCTTCCCAAAGCTCTATGATTCAAATATGAGGTAGATGCACATTTTAGAAGTGAGATAAGAGGCCTCACTCTGGGGAGTAAAGAGAGTTCGGTCATACAGCATAAAAAGAAAGGAAAATTTATATCTGGAGGAGGCAGGTGACGAAAATTGCTTGCAAGAGAATTGAGATGTCAGATTTGATACAGTAGCCTTAAAGATATATGATAAGTATGTTCAAAGTATCAAAGGACACAATATAGATAGATAAGTGTATAGTGTCTAATAAAGAATATAGAAAAGTCCAAAAATGAAAATCGTGTTTCTATTATTGAAAAGAAAATGATATAAAACCACAAATTCATAAGAAGGATTCAACAGCAGATTCCAACTAATATAACAAATCATGAACAAGCTTTAGTGTAGGTTAATGAACATTATAAATCCTGAACAGTTGAGAGAAAATAAAATAAAAAAAATCAAACGGAACCTCAGAGAAATACATAGGAAAATAAGTATACTGGTAGGAGAGGACATAAAGGAACAGAAGAAATGATCCAGCACTCAAAGTTGATGATAAATATTCAGCTGTACAGTCAAGAAAGCAATAAATTTACTTATCCAATCTGAAAAGAGGGACCACATGAACACAAAAGAAAGTCATTGATCTTTAGCACCTATTAGAAGCAATAAAAAAAGACAAACAACAATCCATATCATTAGTAGCTTACTAAATAATCAACTCAAATTTTCTGCCAGATAACATAAATGTATTCAAGTTATATCATTAATGAGAATCCTGAAGTTCAAATATTTTTATTTCAATTTCATAGAACTATTATAAATATTAAATATATTTACATAATATTATTATAAAATATTAATTCATGTATGGAGAAAACAGTTTTAAACTAACTCTTGTACCCCATTGGGAGATAAGATGTATTATGCTAAGGTACTAAAGTTTTAGACTCTCCTTCCCATATTTGCTTCTTCTATGACATAGTCCTTCTAGTTATCTTCTGTTTCATAAACAAATGGAAGATATACCTTAAAAACTGAATTGAACTTTTATATGAATTAAAATGAGTCAATGTTGTGCTCTCATAGGGAAAGACAGAGAGATACAAGATAATCCTAGAATCACTGAGTATGGTCAAGAACACAATTTGGACAATGAAGAGGACCCTGAGATTCAGATTAGACTATTTTCATATAATATTTATTCTCTACTTTCATGGGAAATTTTGGAAAGTTAATTCCTTTTTATTTTTGATGAAAGAATCTAAATTTTCTAAACTTACTTGCCTTTATTTTGGTACACTAACTTTTTGAATGACTGGAATTTGAAATAATGACAGAAAAATCTATAAATAAAACATAATTTGCTATAGCTAGTAATATGTTGTAGTTCTAGAACATATACTCATTCTGAGTCTCTTTCATTAAAATGAAGTGCATAATTAAGATATATTTATTTTACATTAAAATGTATATTATCTATTTAAGCACTATGGTTACAAAAATGCTTATAGTTGGGATTCAGTCATAAAAGGTACACCCCCCCTTTACCAGTGCAACCTTCCCACTACCAATGCCCCCATCTATTTTAAAAAGAACTAAGTGTTTAAAATCTAATCAGTTTAGTCATCACATCTCTTGTAAATTACAAAGCTTAAAAGTAGACTATGCAAAATTATGGAAACTAGCACTTTATATAAACAAATCTGAAAGTCAAGTGGCTTCGGGATTGATTTGATGTGAGACAGCACAAGATTCCATTCTCCAAACAGCATTAATCAAGTATTGTATTATTCACAGCTTACACTTCTAAGTTCTCCTTTCTGCCCCAGGCCACTTTGACATATTTGGACAAATAAAAAATGTATATATTTTCAGTAATTCATAAAATATGCTGGAAAATATTTTTTCTCATAGTAAAACTAAGCAAATGTGTCAAAACAATTTTCTTTTATATTTTTCTAATTTTCTTTGGACTGAAAGAATGCAGTAGACTCGTCAGACTACTGGAAGTCGTGGAAGGATCAGGAAGGCTGAACCCTGAGCCCAACCATGAGGAAGAATACAAGACAAGGAGAAAGTAGTGTCCTAGAGAGAATAAATAGTCCATGCAAAGTGCTTAACACTCAGAGATAAACAGACATGAACTTAATATTTTCTCTGGTAGTCAATATGTTGACTTTGCTGAAGGAAGAATATCTGAGTCAGAAGGACTAGAAAAGTCAGGCTGAGGTTATTCCTTATAATAGTATGAGTTGAAAGTGATATTAAAAAGAGTAAGTAGGAATAATACAAGTGAAAGGATCCTAGAAGAAATATTAACATGAAGCCAAGGCAACAGAACATGTTAACATGGATATAGAAGAAAATGGAGTCAAGAATTTATGCCCAAGTGTTTAAACAATAGAGCTGGCATTTTTTGAGCTCAAACTACAAGCGGAAGATATATTTGGAAGGTGTGATCAAGAGTGGATGATGTCTAGGATCAGAGGCCCATGTTACTAATAGTTCTATTGAAATATACTATTTCATCTATTGTGAGTACTTAACTGCCTTTCTGACCTCTGAGAATGCGACTCTTTTCTCTTCACTAGAGTTGAAAAAGAATGTCAGAAAAAAATCATATTCAGTTTGAGAAACACCTGTTCCAGCTGCATGCGGCATGCCCACAGCTAAGGAATGTCTCAAATGGTTCTGATCAAAACAAGACTCTACCTGGACTATGGACAAATGCAGCAAACATGGTGTGTGTGTGTGTGTGTGTGTGTTTTTCTGGGGATATTTTCTTACTCAAATCCTTCCTTTGAAGTGTGGCATCACAGTGAAACTTAAGTGCTTTTATAGAGGGGGGAATAAATGTTTAAAATCAATCTCCTTTAATTTTAAATAAATAAAACTTGTTTTTCATAGTGACTATGGTTACAGCATGTTTTAGATCTTTAGTCATGTCCAGGAACATCTAAGAACACTGACTAGGATCCAGAAATGTTTTTCACATATCCTTGATGGTAAGTTAATTTGATCTTCATAAGAACTCCCTTGGCTGTTGTCAGTGTGTGAGTAAAAATGTCTGAAGTCTGAAAGGAAACAGATCATCTTGGGAAGTCACTCCAGATGAGCAAAGAGCTAGAACTATAGCATTCAAATTACATCAGCAAAGGGAATGAAGACTACTATGAAGATTTACATGAAAATGGTTGGATCATCTCCAAAGGCAAAGGAGAAAAAAATATAGCAAGTACTGTGATGTTTAGCTTTAGGGGTATGATTATTTTTTTTAATATTTGTATCTTTTTTAAAGATACTCTTTCTTATATGTTATAATGGTTGATCAAAAAAAAACATAGCTAAGAAAATCAGGGAGGGGGAACAATATGAATTGTCACTAGAGTAGACCAATACTCTGAATAAAAGACATGTATATTTTGCTCTATAATTAAACCTAAATATTTTTTATAAATTAACCTCCATACTTAGAGTCTGTTTCTGAGGGAGGATAAACTATCTGTGATATTTATAAAACATAATATCTTTCACATGCTTCAGCTGGAAGTAGGTAAAGGGAGATTATAGCAAGAGAAGGGTAGAGGTTGAAGCTAGAGATTACAGGATATCCTGTTAGAGAAAAGAGTGAGATTGTAGCTAATATTAGTTGAAATGGGACTACAGAAACTACAGCAACAACTGTTATTGTGAAATGCTTTTACTAGGACTACAGAGAAAGACTTAGTATGCCTGGAACTTTTAGTTGGTCTTATGCCAATATATTTCATGGGTAAGGTCTACCTGTTTTCTTTCTATTTTTAATAACTTTGCTTTCCCTTATCTTAAAATAAATGTCTTATGATCAATTATGTCAAATATTTGATGCATTTTCTTTAAATAAAAAATTTCAAAAATATTATTATAACTAGCTTTTTGTTTTATTCCACTCTCCTCATTTTATTCTTTTGTATCTGATTTCTATTAATTTTATAATTTAAAGCTAAATATTTATTTAAATTATTTTAATGAAAATTGAGTTGTAAAAAATATTAAAATGTGGAAGACTCTGGGGGCCACGAGATAGCTCAATGGACTGGAACACATGCCTCTTTGCATGTGCTAGATCCTATGTTCAATCATTGACATCACATGTTCCTTACCCTAGTACTCCAGGATATAACCCTAGCAGCCCCCAACCCCAGCACTGCCGATCCAAAGAGCATTGTGCTGCTAGCTCAAGTACTGAAATATCAGACCCATAGCCTTGGACAAGTATCATTCATTGGACATGGCACCACCAGAACTTTGAGCAATGTTGGGGAGGCCTCCTCAAAAACAGTGGGTAGATTTTATAATATTCTTGGACCTGGGTAATAAAAGGAAGGTAGTTGAATAATGACTGCATTTATGGTGGTCATCAAGTTAGAGGGAGGAATTATGGTAAGTACAGGAAAAAGTGAAAGTGAAAATTCTGGGAAGTAGAATTAAAATGGTAGAAAAATAAGAGAGATTTTATTAACTAAGGAATTACAGTTATATGGAGGAGTCGAGAGAGTGTTTTAAAATAATGAAGAAATAGGATGGAATAGATAAGAATAAAAATCAGAGTTTTGGGCCAAGTTGAGGATAATTTTATTTAAGAGGAATGGAAGCTGATAAAGTTTGGGTGTGGGGCTGAAGCCCACATCCAACAATGCTCAGGAGACCACGCAAGAATCAAGTCTGGGGCTTTCACACATAAAACATGCACTCTAGAACCATAACTTCTGGGACTAATAAAATATTGTAAACATATATATTTTATCAAAAATATGTTGATTGACATGTAAATAATGATTGGAAAGGAACAAAAGGGGAGAGCTTAGGGAGAGCAGTAGTAGATGCAAAGAAGAGACTGGTTGAGAATTTGTTTCGGGGCTGAAAGATGGGCATAGTGGGTAAGGCACTTAGTACTAAACTATTGAAGATCTAATGTCATCAGAAGTGACCTCTGGATCCCCTGAGCATTACTTAGAAATTTCCCTTCCCCTAAGAAAATTTAAATAATATTGCAGCTGAATGTCATTCACACTATAACACCTGTCTTCCATGTGCAAGGCCATAGATACAGTCCCTACAAAGAGAGAAAAAATATTATAGGAAAATAAAACAAGCAAGAAATGTTAGAAAAACTATCAATAATAGATGGAGATGGAGAAATGTGACTAAATTGAATAGCTATTTAGGTAGCACATAGAACAGTGGTCAGGGATAAATTTTACATCATGACTTAAGAAGAATAATGCGTCAGTAATGTTTGTGCAAGGTTAGCTGAGATGACTTATAGAAAGAGGATTTTGTACAATAAGTAATATATTTTTGTTTTAGAGCCTTTGAAATAGCAAAGAAAGAATATTAAACGTCAAAAAGATATTTGGAAATAATGCAATGATTATGCTGGAATATCTAATACTACTTAACACCTCTTAATCTATTTGTATGAATAAAACAGTATGTTGACTTTGAAGCTCTCCTGAGCCAGATAAAATTTGCTTTTATATTATTCAGAGACCAATTAATTTATATATTTAATTATATTTTGCAAATCTATCAGTTTATCATCTGTAAGCCTATCCGTTATCATATAGAACATTTAATGAATGACATATTTGAATTCTATTTAAGTTTACAGACATTTAAAAATTAAATTCAGCAGTATTTATAGTGATTTCAGTCAGAAATATTGTGACCATTCTCCATTAAGATATCAAATAATGCCAATAAAATATTGTCATCTGCTAAGGTCAAATTCTCCTTTAGTATTGAAAATAGAAAAACAAACAAACAAAATCTTAAACTCACAGTTGAGGATATAATGAACTAATTTTTGGCTTGCGCTATGACATACATAGAGAAAATATTAAGTTTAATTTGTAGTATGTTCATTATAAATATTGAAAAAATATCAAACAGGGATTCATAGTATCAGCTTTTTACTTTTGAAAAATTAACTAAGCATTTCTTTCTGATACCACATAATTGAGTGAAAGTTATTCGAGTTATTCTTCATATGAGATAACTGATTTTTTATTTTAAACACCAGATGGCTTTATTGAATATATAATACCTTATGATTATTGGCATAGTTTTGGGTATTTTTTTTTTGCTAGTAATGGACTCATTAACAGAATTGATTCACTTTCATATGTGCTCAAGAAATCTAGGAATTGAAAATGATTGCCATGCATTTAGAAAACAAACTTTTGAAGGCTATGCATCACCATAAACACATTTTATACAATTTTATGCAATTGCAAGGGCTGCATTTTTTCAGTCTGTATTTTTAAATAGTTATTGTGGTAGACATGATGCTACTTTGCCAGATGTAAGTCTTATGTTGATGACTTTCGGTAATCATACCCTGATATACTTAGAGACCATTTCTGACAGGATTCAGGGAACCTTAGAAGTGCTGGGAATTGAACCTAGGTCTGCCAAACAAAATGCACTGTCACTCGGTTCCAGATGTGAGTCGTCTAGTTTTCATATGTGAGTCGTCTAGTTTTCATATGTGACACTCTATACATGGCTCGGTGACCAGGAAATGATGTCAATTCTCTGCGAGTTACTTTTTACACGCTTCAATTTGGGAAATTTACCTGGAGGGGATATTGGTGGTAGATTAATATTACAAATTCAAGAATGAATTCCTAGTTCACCTTCCTATAATATGTAAGTTAATACCTTTCTTATGATGTATGTCAGTTAATTGGGCCTCTTCACTTTTTTTCATACAACATTGCTTTTATTTCAGCTTTTCTGCTTTATTTCCTGAAGAGAAAAACTGAATGTTTAATTTCTTACATGTTATAGTTAGAGCATAAGTCCAGAAGAAGACTGAAATATTTGAATTTTGTATATTCCTAGCATGTATGAGGCCCCAGGTTTAATCATTGACAATCTATGCTAAAACTAAAAGTAGATACTGAAATGAAATTAATTATTGAATTTTCATTTATCTCTCAAGCCCAAAATGCAAATACTTTTGTATATTTGTTTTATTGCTTATTGCTTTCCTGCAGTGGCTTATGGTTTCCAAACACTTTTTTATAAGATCTTTATTTTTCTGTGTATTATCACACGAATACACAATAGTGTAGTTTTTATTTCTTAACTTCCGATGTAAATTTATTTTATTTTCTTTGTAAAAGTAGTCTCATCAGAACTTCAAATTCTATGTCAAAAATAATGAACATCTTTTTTGTGCTTGATATTAGAAAGAAAAAGCTTAGTCCTTTCCTATTGAGTATATGACTTTACTAGAGTCTGTTTCATATGGATAATATTATATTACATAAAGCTCATTCTCTTCCTACTTGACAATCCATCATAAATGGAAATTTAATATCAGAATTTTTCTTTGCATTTATTGATATGATTATATAGTTTTCATCTTCCCTTTTGTGTATTTGGTGTATATGTTCATTGCTTTTCATCTTTTGAATTAGGGGGCCTCAAACTTTTTAAACAGGGGATCAGTTCACTGTACTCAGACCATTGGAGGGCCAGACTATAGTAAAAACAAAAAATTACAAACAAATTCTTATGCACACTGCATACATCTTATTTTGATGTGAAGAAACAAAACGGGAACAAATACAATATGTGGCCCGCAGGCCATAGTTTTAGGACCACTGTAGATCATTTTGCATCTCTGAAATCTCATTTGATAGTGATGTGTAATTCTTTTGGTGTATTGTTGAACTTTTTGCATGTATTTTAATCAAAGATATTATTTTGTAGTTGTGTTTGTATATATCTTTGTCTGCTTTTGGTAGAAGGCGAATGTTAATCTCACAGAAATAGTTTGACAGAATTCCTGTTTCTTCAGCTTTCTGAATAAGCCTGGAACAACAGACAACAGGCCACCTTTGAAGGTTATTCACTAGTGAACCTATCTGGATATAAGTTTATGTTTTGAGGGAAATTCCATGGTTACAGTACTTGTCATGGCTGCATGATTCTGCTGCTGTAGTTGCACAGGGTTTTCGGGAATCTTCCTTAACTAAGGTGCTCACACACCTGATAAGAGAGCTCATGGAGAAATGCCATGATGTTCTCACCTATGTTCACATTCTTGGTCATAGTGCTCACAAATTCTTCATTGATAGGCTTATTAGGAGTCATACTAAAACCATGGTCCCTGGAAATTGCACACTTTAGTGTGGTGTTGTGAGTATTATATATCCAAGCTTCAGTAGATAGCAGGGGGGACCAAATTTGCAACCACAGGCTTCAAAGAAGGTGACTTTTGCTGCTTACCAAGCTCCAAGACTGTCTTGTAATTTTTGCCTTCAACATTTAACAATGCTGAGATGAGTTGTATCTATTTTATCATCTTGATAATACTATCTCTGTTGGGTTTTGGGGGGTAAAAGAGTAGACTCAACAGTTCTTTGGGATCACTCAATGCTTGAGAATTGAACCTGGCCACTGTGGTTAGAAAGCATGCAGTCAACCTACTGTGCTATCTCTTCTGCTCCCATTTTCCAACTTCAAAAATATATTTCTTTAATGCTCAGAACTACTGACTTTTGACTACTAACTCCTCCTTCCCATCTAAAAAGATGGGAAATGTTCTTTGATTTCAGGGCAATCTAGGAAGCAGATTAAAATTAGAAGACAACTAACCCATCTCTGAAATATATAGTGAATTTGTTTAAATTTTGGGCCCAGAATAAATAGGTATGGACGTTACTATTATAAGAGCTTAATCCAGGGACCTGAATGATTGCACACTGGACAAGGAATTTGCCTTGCATGGGGCCAACCCAGGTTCAATCCCTGATATCCCATGTAATCTCCCAAGCCTGCCATGTATAACTTTTGAGAGCAGAGCCAGAAGTAACCCCTGAGCACAGCTTAGTGTGGCCTCCCCCCCCAAAAAGAATTAAATTCAATTTATGTATCTTGACCATGGGAATTAGAGAGATAGTTTAGTGATCTAAACTGGCATGTAAAGTGGTGTGCTTTGCATGCCCCAGGACTCAGTTTTGTCTCCTAGTACCACAAAGCCATGCGAACACTGCTATGTGTGAATGAAGAAGCTCTCAAGCACCTCCAAGCTTACCCTGGTGGTTCCCACCACTGCAGAACCCCAGCAACTCTGCTTCTTCAGGCTTAGCATTGAGCCACCTACTCCAATTGTTTGAATGACTGGGGTTAGCCTGACCACTGCTTGGCAGACCTCCCAAGATTTTTTAAAAAATACTGTCTAACAGCAGCTAAGTTATAGAAGGAACCATTATGACAATGGTATTTGGAAAGAGTTGCTCTGGATAAAATATGGGTGCTGAAAGGAGGTAAAGTGATATGCATGGTACCACTTCAATAGCAATACTGCAAACTACAGTGTCTAAAAGGAATAAAAAGAGAAGAGAAGTAAAATGTCTGCCATAGAGGCTGTTAGAGGAGCAGATAAAGGGGAGGGTGGGAGGGAAACAGGGAAATTGGTGGTGGGACATGTGTACAGGTAAAGGTATGGGTGTTGTATATTGTATAATTGAAACTCAATTATGATCAACTTTGTAACTGGGTATCTCACAGCTATTCAATTAAAAATTTATTTTATTAAAAAAAAGCAAATACTTTTGGGTACATAAAAGAAAAACAAGAACTCTATAATGGAATTAATGATGGTTCTAAAAGATCCATAAGCTATAAGCCTTTATAATAAACAAGTAGCTCTTGGTATCAGGTGTGCGCCTGGTCACAGTGTTCTGTGAGGACACATTCTCAACCCTGTGTTACAATAGAGCAATCTCCAAAGTACCCTTGCTCTCAAGACAAATGACACACAATAGCATCTTGCATTCTTTAACTTCCTATGAAACAGGGAGTTAGTCATCAGGACAGATTAATTTACCTCCTCCATCTGCTCTTCCACAGAAACTCTATTCTCCAAAAATGTTGCTCATAAATACCCATGACAGTGTGCAAGTCACAAATCAAATAAAAGGAAAGTCATTGAAATAAAGAGGAATGAAAATTACTCACATAAACTGTGCAGCAATGTGAAGATAAATTAAGACATTTTTGTCTTGCATGCAGCTTTTCCCAGTTTAACTCCTAGCACTTATTTCTATCTTCAGATCCTCTTGATTCTTATTTGTGATCTGTTCAGTTTGATCTATGCTTTCTTTGAGTTCTATGAACATTCCCCATATTTCTTCTCTAAACTCCTTATCTGAGAGGCTAAAATAGGTAGTTAGGACTTTTTGGGTCAGCAGGGCTGCCATCTTCATTCTCTGTGCATGATATAGGCTTGAGTTGCTTCCACTGTCACACTTGTAGTGGGGTGTTTTCTACATGATGTGCTGGAGTTCATTGCCTAGAAGATGTGTGCAGCCATGAAGTGAAGTGGAGCTGCTCCACTCTTCTGGCTCCACCCTTCGTGGTCAGAGACAGCCTACCTTTGCTGGCGTGCCCTCAGGAGATCTTCTCTGCTGTGCCCTCAGGATCTTTTCAGAAAGAATAATTATGTCCACCTCCTGGAGCAGAGCAGAGCAGAGGACTTTTTCAATCTCTAGCACTGAAGATGGCTTCCTGAGTACATCCAGGAGTGATCCTTGTACAGAGCTAGAGGCCCTGAGCACTACTGGATGTGTCATGGCATTCCTCACATTGTCCCCACCCCAAAATTGAAAGACAGGACCTGAATTTTTTTTGTTTTGTTTTTGGATCACACCTGGCAGTGCTCAGGGGTTACTTCTGGCTCCATGCTCAGAAATTGCTCCTGGCAGGCATGGGGGACCATATGGGGCACCGGGATTCGAACCAATGACCTTTTGCATGAAAGGCAAAGGCCTTACCTCCATGCTATCTCCTGGGCCCCAGGACCTGAATTTTAAGTCTTATTAAGCCTTAT
>PVKC010003670.1:0-38245 GCA_004027635.1 Crocidura indochinensis | reverse complement strand
AAAAAAAAAAAAAATTAAAATGGATGTACAAACTTGGATGGGATTTAGGGTAACATTTTTAGTATTTCCAAACTTAAAGTTTAGAATTTTGGAGAACTATCTATGCCAGGGGTCCTCAAACTTTTTAAACAGGGGGCCAGTTCACTGTCCCTCAGATCGTTGGAGACCAGACTATAGTAAAAACAAAAACTATGAACAAATTCCTATGCACACTGCATATATCTTATTTTGAAGTGAAGAAACAAAATGGGAACAAATACAGTATGTGACCCGCAGGCTGTAGTTTGAGGACCACTGATCTATGCTTTCAAAGAAAGCAGAAATAATTTTTAACATTAAATAGATGGTAATACTATGCTTTTCTTTCAGGAAAAATATATCCTGGAACACTTACATTTAACAAAGTATATATACCTCTGTTGGAAAATAAAGAATCATTATCTTATCAAGAGTTACATTTTAACATTACTCAGTTCGTAAGTATTTTTCAACTGTCTCAAAGTCTTCCTCCTTGCATTGAGCTGCAGAGTATAGAGCTGGTATCCCAATGGCACACCCACAAAAATAGTGGTGCCTTTTATGTAAACAAGGAAATTAACCCTTAATGATAGGTTCAGGCTACTGTCCACAGAGCTGTGGCTTCTGTGCATCCCAGTTTCCCAGCACATCCCCTGAGAAATCTGGCATTCCCTGTGTTCCTGTAACCTTGATGAGAATTGCAAATTCAACCAAAGGCCTTTAGAGGTTGAGTTGCCTGTGCCAGTGCAGTATTTATACTGTAATTAAAATACTTTCAAGTGCCCAGATAAAATCTAATGATTTAAATAATTAAATCATTATAAATAGAGGCAGAAGTGATAGCACAGCAGTAGGCATTTTTCTTGCATGCTGTCAACCCTGGACAGACATGGTTTGATACCTGGCACTCCATATGGTCCCCTGAGCCTGCCAGGAGCGATTTCTGAGCACAGAGCTAGGAGTAACCCCTGAGTGCTGCTCAGTATGCCTTAAAAAACAAAAAAAGAGAAAAAAGTCATTACAAATAATTTATTTCCTTACTGTTGAAGAGGAAAGTAAAAATGTTTGCTTTTTTTTACATCCAACTTTACCTAAATTTTGATGTTATGTATATTTTATATATATAATTATGAATTATATAGTTATATATAATTATGTAATGTCAATACTATATATACACATATATACAGGCTGAATGTAACTAGAGAGATGCTATAAACAATAAGACTGCTTGGGCATGACCCTGGATTAATCCGGAGCATAACTTCTGGTACCCTGAATTCTGCCTGCAGTAAACCATGGGCACAGAAACAGAAGTAAACTCTAACAACAACTGGAAGTAACCCCCAAACCAAACCAAATCAAACAAACATCTACAAGAAATACTCTAAGATCTAATTTTTAAATATATAATGGTATTTTTCCCTGATCAAAAAGGTCAAAATGAACAATGGTTTCATTTCATTTTACTTTCTTTTCATTTCTTAAAGGTAAAACAAAATTGCTTTGATAAGATCTATTCAGTTAACAAAACTAAATTAACCATTTGGATTAGTCTGATAGAATTTTAGCACTTTGGGAGACGAGAGATATAGCTAATGGACATGTAGGAGATCTGGGCTTGATTCCCAGCATTGCAGGGTCCCTTGAGCACTCTGGAAACTGTGATTCCAAAAACTGACTTGGGAATAGGCTCATGATACTCCACTCCAGTAACATTCAAAAATGAAAAATGAAAAATAGATTGATTTGTGAACCAGTCCCTGGCTCCACTGTATCAGAGCAACGAGACTCACTTAGCTTGAATGCCCTGTGGTGTCATGCAGACCAACTCTAGAAGAGGAAATGCTGATACAATCGGGGACTGAAACTGTGTTCCCTTGTTTGGTACTATGTTCACCTCAACTTACCTGAACAGAAGCTCAAAAAGACTGTTTCCTAGATCCAGCTCAGCAGTAGGAGCCTGCTGCTGAGTCTTTTAGGGGCTGCTAGTCAACAGTAATTGATGAACCATGAATATTGACATTCCTGAGCCTAAATATTTACTTAATATTAAAACCTATATAAACTATCAGGTCCTCCACTCCCTTTTTAGTTCTTATTATATCTGTTCTTTACAGTTTGGAGGAATATTTAATGAATCGGAATATGGACAGACTGTAATTCTTAAAGTAAGGTAAGCTTGCTCTGAACTGATGTATTCTTATGTGACCATAATATTCTCATCTTTCCCTGCGTTCCCTGGTAACAGCAGGGTCTCCACTGTCTGCCCCAAGTCAGGAAACAGCGATCAGTCTTATCCCAGCAGGCAGACTCTCCTCTCATGTTACACTAGCAGTACTGCAAAGTACTGTTCTCTGTGATTGACTATATAGTAACATGCACACACATATAGAGCATCACTGGGGCAGTTTGGTTTGAACCCAAAATAAAGAATCACATTTGGTCAATTCCTGCAATGTAACATTTTGGGATTCAGGAGAATGAAAGGCTGCCATTGTCTCTTCACTCATACTAGGTGAACGAAACAAGAATCGTCCAATTGCACACCTGACTATTACAGGGCCAACTGTGAGCTCTTTATATAGTGTAAATAAGAATTTGTAGAGAAAATCAATATGAAAGTACTAGTGTGGGGATTCTCAAGAAGATAGTGATTTTATTTGGGTTTTGTTTCTAATGCCTAGTTTTATTCTTGCCTCCGTGCTGTGGACTAAGAAAATTTTAAGGTGAATGGGACTGTGCAGAGAAAGCAAATATTCTGCATGCATATGTATTTGTAATTTTGAGGCCAAATCTGGCATTGTAAGGCATGATCAGTGCACATAGGTCACTCCCAATGATGCTCCAGGAATTAAACCCAGGTCTCCTATATAGAAAACATGAGCTTCAGCCTGTTCAGTTAACTCTCTGACCCTGTACTAATACTTAAAGGTGCTACTGATGCATCTATTTTAATAAACTTTGTCAAGTCTTTTCTGAAATAAGATGAAAGGTGTATACACGTGTATATATGCATATATATGTACAGTTACATTCAGAGAAATCGTCCTAATCATGGTCATTTCTGATTTAGGCAGTAAGTAAGAGGTACATGTAAATAAGAGGCCAATTTTATAAGTAGGAGACCCATTTTTCCCTGCGAATGGTTAGCAGAGAGACTGGGCTCCAAATCTCAGAACTGTATTTGCTCTGATGATTCAAATGTATTCTTGTAGGCAGCAAAATGTTGAGCTTAATTTTCTAATCTATCCTGCAACCCTGTATATCTGAAATGGTGCATTTAGTCCATTGATATTGACAAAGATTATTGTTATGGAAATCTGTGCCCTTCTTCCATATAAATTTGATGTGTTTGTGGCATTTTTCTTGTCTTAAAGTAGACCCTTTAGTTCTTCTCTTAAAGGTTGTATTAAGTCTATGAATTTCCTGAACTGTTGTTTAGCTTTGAGGTTGTACATTTTTCCTTGAATCTAAATGAGTTTGGCTCATTCTTGGTGAGGCAGTCATTTCAATAAATTTTTTCTAATATATTCCACCATTGTCTTCAGACCCAAACAATTTGCTTTGGTAAGACTACTGTAAGATTTAAGGATGCTCTTTTGTATGTAATTTTCTTTTTTCCCTTTATATAAACATTTTGATTACATATATGATTGTGATTAGGTTTCAGTCATGTATAAAACACCCCCTTCACCAGTGCAACATTTCTACCACCAATATCCCAAGTCTCCCTCCCTCCCACCCACCCACACCTGTACTCCAGACAGGCTTTCCAGTTCTCTCATTCATTCACATGATTATAGTAGTTTTCTGTGTAGCTATTTTTATAACTGCACTCACCACTCTTTGTGGTGAGCTTCATGAAGTGAGCTGGAAGTTCCAGTCCTCCTCTCAATGTCTCTGTTGATTGTTGCGAAAATGACTTACTTTCTTTAAAACCCATAGATGAGTGAGACTATTCTGCGTCTCTCTCTCTCTCTCTCTCCCTCTGACTTATTTCACTCAGCATGGTAGATTCCATGCACATCCATGTATAGGAAAACTTCATGACTTCATCTCTCCTGATGGCTGCATAATATCCCGTTGTGTATATGTACCATAGTTTCTTTAGCCATTCATCTGTTGAAGGGCATCTTGGTTGTTTCCAGAGCCTGGCTATTGTGAATTGTGCTGAAACAAATATAGGTGTGAGGAAGGGGTTTTTGTATTGAATTTGTGTGTTCTTAGAGTATATCCCTAGGAGTGGAATACGTGGGTCGAATGGGAGCTCAATTTCCAGATTTTGGGGGAATCTCCATATCGCTTTCCATAGAGGTTGAACTAGATGGCATTCCCACCAGCAGTGGATAAGAGTTTCTTTCTCTCCACATCCCCGCCAGCACTGATTATTCTCATTCTTTGTGATGTGGGCCAATCTCTGTGGTGTGAGGTGGTATCTCATCGCTGTTTTGATTTGCATACCCCTGATAATTAGTGATGTGGAGCATTTTTTCATGTGCCTTTTGGCCATTTGTATTTCTTATTTATCAAAGTGTCTGTTCATTTCTTCTCCCCATTTTTAATGGGGTTAGATGTTTTTTTCTTGTAAATTTCTGTCAGTGCCCTGTATATTTTGGATATTAGCCCCTTATCTGATGGGTGTATAGTTTCTCCCACTCGGTGGGTGACTCTTGTATCCTGGGCACTATTTCTTTTGAGGTGCAGAAGCTTCTGAGTTTAATGTATTCCTATCTGTTGACCTCTGCTTCCACTTGTTTGGAAAGTGCAGTTTCCTCCTTGAAGATGCCTTTAGTCTCAATGTCATGAAGTGTTTTACCGACGTGTTGTTCTATATACCTTATGGTATCAGTGTGATATCAAGGTCTTTAATTCATTTGGATTTTACCTTCATACATTATGTTAACTGGCGGTCTATGTCCGCTTTTTTGCAAGTGGCTAACCAGTTCTGCTTGTTGAAGAGCTTTTCCCTATTCCACTTAAGGATTTCTTGCTCCTTTGTAAAAAATTAGGTAATTGTATGTCTGGGGGGCAATGTCTGAGAACTCAAGCCTATTCCACTGATCTGAGGGTCTGTCTTTATTCCAATACCATGCTGTTTCGATAACTATTGCTTTATAGCACAGTTTAAAGTTGGGGAAAGTAATGCCTCCCATTTTCCTTTTCCCGAGGAGTGCTTTCGCTATTCGAGGGTGTTTATTGTTCCAGATGAACTTCATAAGTGTTTGATCCACTTCTTTGAAGAATGTCATGGGTATTTTTAAGGGGATTGCATTAAATCTGTGTAATGCTTTGGGGAGTATTGCCATTTTAATGATGTTAATCCTGCCAATCCATGAGCATGGTATGTGTTTCCATTTCCGTGTGTCCTCTCTTATTTCATGGAGCTGGGCTTTATAGTTTTCTTTGTATAGGTCCTTCATGTCTCTGGTCAAGTTGACTCCAAGATATTTGAGTTTGTGTGGCACTATTGTGAATGGGATTGCCTTCTTGACTTCCATCTCCTCCCTATCATTATTGGTGTATAAAAAGACCATTGATTTCTGTGTGCTAATTTTGTAGCCTGCCACCATGCTATATGAGTCTATTGTTTCTAGAAGCTTTTTGGTAGAGTCTTTCGGGTTTTCTAAGTAGAGTATCACGTCATCTTCAAACAGTGAGAGTTTGACTTCTTCCTTCCTATCTGGATTCCCTTGATATCTTTTTCTTGCCTGATTGCTATAGCAAGAATTTCCAGTACTATGTTGAAGAGGACTGGTGAGAGTAGACAGCCTTGTCTTGTACCAGAATTTAGAGGGAAGGCTTTTAGTTTTTCTCCATTGAGGATAATATTTGCCATTGGCTTGTGGTAGATAGCTTCAACTAGATTGAGAAAGGTTCCCACCATTCTTATTTTGCTGAGAGTTTTGATCAAGAATGGGTGTTGGACCTTATCAAATGCTTTTCTGCGTCTGTAGTAAATCAGGCCTTATGAATGGCTTGGATGGTGGATGGAGGCCTCTGTCTTTAGGCTCTGGAGCATATGGCTCCACAACCCCGATAAACTGTCGGGTCTGGAGGTTCATGAGAGTAGCGGGTAGAAATCTCACTCACATGCAGGCTTCAGGAAGTAGCAGCTTTATTCATACCCTAGCCATTACATATGTGGCCTATATCACAACCAATTAAGCATTCAGCCATTCTTAGCTAGCCCTGCGTCTTAACTTCTCTCAGCCATCTTTCGTCTGAACTCCAAACTGGCAAAGATTCAACTGGGCAAAAGCCAAAGACCAAAAAACCTCTTTCCTCTGGGTCAAAGCCCTTAAGTACCTTTCCAAGACCCCTCCCAGGAAATGGGCAGGGTCTGCAGATAAAGTTACAGGTCATCTCCGGTTCCCAAGACCCTGCCCAGAAATGGGCGGGTCTCAGGTAGTTACCTGATCATGTGATTTTTATTTTTATTCTTGCTGATGTTGTATATGATGTTGATAGATTTATGGATGTTAAACCATCCTTGCATTCCTAGGATAAAACCTACTTGGTCATAGAGTATGATCTTCTTGATGATGCATTGGATCCTATTTGCCAGGATTTTGTTGAAGATCTTTGCATCAGCATTCATCAGGGATATTGGTCTGTAATTTTCTTTTTTGGCAGCATCTCTGTCTGGTTTTGGTATCAAGGTGACTTTGGCTTCATAAAAGCTGTTTGGGAATGTTCCCATTTTTTCAATTTCATGGAAGAGCCTAGCTAGAATTGGTAGTAGCTCCTCTTAAAAGATTTGAAAAAATTCATTAGGAAATCCATCTGGACCTGAACTTTTCTTTTAGGGCAGATGTTTGATTACAGTTTCAATTTCCTCAGTGATGATGGGGGTATTTAGATATTCTACATCCTCCTTACTTAAATGTGGAAGGTTATAAGTGTCCAAGAATTTTTCATTTCTTCTAGGTTGTCATGTTTAGTATCATAAAGTTTCTCAAAGTAGTCTCTGATTACCCTTTGGATCTCTGCAATATCTGTCATGATCTCCCCCTTTTCATTTTTAATACGGGTTATCAGATTTTTTCTCTCTCTTTCTTTGTGAGTTTTGCCAGTGGCCTATCAATCTTGTTTATTTTTTCAAAGAACCAACTTCTGCTTTCATTGATCTTTCGGATTGTTTTTCGGTTTTCCACTTCATTGAGTTCTGCTTTCAGCTTTGTTATTTCCTTCTGTCTCCCTACTTTTGGTTCCTTTTGTTGGTCATTTTCTAATTTGTTGAGCTGCGCCATTAAGTTATTCATGTATGCCCCTTCTTCCTTCTTGATGTGTGCTTGTAGACCTATAAAATTTCCTCTCAGGACCACTTTTGCTGTGTCCCATAGATTCTGGTAGTTTGTATCTTCATTATCATTTGTTTCCAGAAAAGTTTTGATTTCCTTTTTGATTTCATCTTGGA
Organism: Crocidura indochinensis; assembly: GCA_004027635.1. Classification (NCBI taxonomy): domain Eukaryota; kingdom Metazoa; phylum Chordata; class Mammalia; order Eulipotyphla; family Soricidae; genus Crocidura; species Crocidura indochinensis. The sequence goes on along the minus strand of PVKC010003670.1, from coordinate 30,807 downwards.
CCCACTGGTTGTTCAATAGCAGGGTGTTTAAATTCCAATTGTTAAAGTATTTCTTCTGTGTGGCTTTGTAGCTCACATCTAATTTCAGAACCTTGTGGTCAGCAAAGGTAGCCTGCGAGATTTCTATCCTCTTGATTTTATGGAGGTATGTTTTATGTGTCAGCTTGTAGTCTATCCTGGAGAATGACCCATGTACATTGGAGAAGAATGTGTATCCAGGATTTTTGGGATAGAGTTCCCTATATATATATATCTACTAGTCCTCTTTCTTCCATTACTCTTTTCAGGTCTAGTATGTTTTTGTTGGGTTTCAGTCTGGTTGACCTATCAAGTGTTGATAAGGCCATGTTGAGGTCTCCCATAATTATTGTGTTATTGATTTCTTCTTTCAGATTCATCAATAATTGTATTAGATAATTACTGGTCTCTCATTGGGTTTATATATGTTTAATATTCTGATTTCTTCCTGTTGCACATATCCCTTGATAAGAACAGTGTCCATCTTTGTCCCTTACCCTTTTTTGAGTATAAAGTTGGTGTCATCAGATATTAATATGGCCACCCCAACTTTTTTGAGGAATATTTTCCTCCAGCCTTTGATTTTGAGTCTATATTTGTTCTGACTATACAGATGTGTTTCTTGTAGGCAGCAGAAGGTTGGATTCATCTTTTTTTACCCATTTTGCCACTCTGTGTCTTTTATTTGGTGAATTTAGTCCATTGACATTGAGGGAGATGAGTGCCATAGGATTTAATGTCATCTTTGTAGATAAGTTTGCTGTGTTTGTTGGTCTCTCTTGTCTTAGAGTAGATCTATCAGGTTTTCCTTTAAGGCTGGTTCATCATTTGTGAAATTTCTGAGCTGTTGTTTATCCATAAAGCTATGCATTCTTTCTTCAAACCTGAACGTGAGTTAGGCTGGGTGCAGTATTCTCAGTGAGGCATTCATTTCATTCAGTCTTGTCACAATATCCCATCATTGTCTTACGGATGCTCCTTTGAATGTCATTTCCCTTTTTGATTGTGCTGCACTCAGTATTATATCTCTACCTGTGGGATTTGTCATTGTAATGAGGATGTGTCTTGGGGTGTTTTTCTTTGGGTCTCTTTTAGCTGTTACTCTTCGGGCATGCAGGATTTGATTGCATGTAGTCTTTAACTCTGGGAGTATTTCTTTGATGATGTCTTTGACAGTTGATTCTTCTTGTAGATCTCCTACCTGGGTCTCTGGGACTCCAATGATTCTTATGTTATTTCTGTTGAGTTTATCAAAGATTTCTATTTTCATCTTTTCGCATTCCTTGAGTACTTTTTCCATTGCCCATTCATTTGTCTTAAAATTCTTTTCCACTTTCTTCTGTTGTGTTCAGTTTTTCTGCATCGCATCTTCCAGTACTCCGATTCTCTCCTCAGCTGATGATACTCTGCTGGCGAGGCCATCCATTGAGGTTTTCAGTTGAGCTACCGTATTTTTCAGATCTGTTATTTCAGTTTGGAGTTTTCTGATTTCTGTCTTTGTGTTCTGTTCAGATTTATTTATGCTTTCTTTGACTTCTTGAAACATCTTCCATATTGCTATTTTAAGTTCCTTGTCCGAGAGGTTAATCAGGTGGTTGGAATTTATTAGATCACCTGAGCTTTCATCTTCATTTTCTGTGCATGGGGTTTGCCTGCGAGGTTTCACCATTGTCACGCTTGTAGTGTGGTTTTTCCTGCGTGTTGTGGTGGGGTTTATTGGTTAGAAATAGTGCGTGGCCGCGAAGTGAAGCGTTTGTGCTCTTCTGTTGCCACTAGTTGACAGACAGGCAGAGCAGGAGAGGTTTCTTTTGAAGTCCTCAGCGTCAACAAAGGCACAGCAGGGCTGGGCCTCCGCAGGCCAGAGAGCTTAGCTTATTGGACGGCAACCCCCATAGCCAAGGTTACTTATAGGCAGCTTCAGAATGCAGTTTTTTGGGGGATGCTGGGGAGACCATCAGGATTCAAAGATACAGGCAGACAGACAGAAAGAGGAGAGGTTTCCCTTGAATCCTCAGCGTGGAAAAAGGCACAGCAGAGAGTTCAGCTTATTGGACGGTGACCCCCACAGCCAAAGTTACTTACAGGCAGCTTCCAAATGCAGTTTTTTTGGGGGTGCTAGGGAAACCTACAGGATTCAAAGACACAGACAAACAGGCAGAAAGAGGAGAGGTTTCCCTTGAATCCTCAGCATGGACAAAGGCACAGCAGGGCCTGTAATTTTCTTTTTTGATCTTGCTGCTTTCAGTTTCATATTTTTATCTATTATTTTCATAATTTTGATTGGGGTATGCTTTGAGATGTTTTTAATTGTGTCTCATTTAGCTGATACTCTTTGTTGTCCAGGATGTGGGTGCAAGAACTTTCTAGTTCTGAGAACTTCTCAACAATAATGTCATTGACTATGACAATATATATATATATATATATATATTTTCTTTATGGTTCTGGGGGCTCAGTAATTCTTGTGTTGTTTCTCATGCATTAATAGAATTATTCTAGTGTCAACTAGAATTCATTTATTTCAATCCAATTTTTAATTTTATTTTGTTATCTAGAGGTTTTCTGCATTTCATCTTCAAGCGCACTGATTATGTACTCAGCACCTGTTACCCACTGAACAATTTTTGAGCCACACCTGGCAGTGCTTGCTTACTCCTGGCTCAAGCTCAGGTATCCCTTTTGAAAGTGCTCAGGAGACCATATGTGGTACCTGGAATCAATTCCAAGTTGATAACTTGCAAGACAAATAGCACTGTAGTACTGATTATTCTATGGATCTAACACCCACATATCTTACTTTTAAATATTTCTAAGATCCTAGTTCCAAAACTGACTTTATAGTTATTCTGATTATTCTCTAATAGGATATTATTCTATCCAAAGTGATTGAGAATACCAAATAGATATTCTTTACAATCTAATAGAGTTCTTCAGCTTTGTCAAATGCTATATCATTTTAACTTAATAATAGAGTCCCTAAAGTGGAGAAAGAACTGTAGGTAAGACTAGAAATGAGAAATTTGGGGATTTGGACCAATTTGAAGGCTGCTTGTTGATCCTCAATTTACCAAATGATGTTTTTTTTTTTTTTCACTTTTAGCCCATCTGTTTCAACAAGATATAGCATGCATGCTGCAGGGAGCTTTGACATAACACTAGTGAATATTTTAAACAAAGACACCAATCTAACTGAAGATCAAGTGTCTAGTATTATTACAAAAGCAGTTGAGAATAAGTACCAAAAGAACGCATCATTTCAAAGTAAGTATTAAATAATTTTCCAAGCTTGCCTACTATTGTATGAATACAAAGAGCAGAGCCAATAAGGCCTACATAATCAAAGCTACAGATGTCTTCAAACTTTCTTACTCCCTCTCCTCTCTTACTGGACCTTCCCCACTTTCCAATCATTTCCCAAAGTATCAAACTGACCAGTTTGTTCCAACTTCTAAGAAGACAGTCTAGGAAGATATTCTCTACAGGGAATCATGGAAAAGGGAGAAACAAAGGGTTGACTCCAAGATATAGCTTTCTACATGATTATAGAAAATCCCTCTATGGCTTCACACACAAACTCAGAGAATAGATTTTGTGTGTGTGCGTGTGTGTTTGTGTGTCACGAACCAACTCAAAACTTTGAACTTTTTCATGGCAGCAAAGCTGCCCAATATAACAAAAGCTAAACTGGAAGAAGCAACTATCCTGTAATGTTCCCAGAGACAGAGTAAGTATTGCCCTGAAGGTCTTGCAGCAGGCACGGAATTGTAGAAGTGGTAGGGACCCAGAAGCATGACTGAACTTGGTTAGCAGACATTAGTGAAGAAGGAGGGAGAAGAAACCAGCCTTCAGCAGGGGCTGATATAAAAACCATATCCGTAACTGTGCTACTAGACTGTAAAGAGTGGTATGTGATCAGGAGATGGAGCTGGAAGCTGCCATTGCTAGGATACTTTCTGAAAGTGCTGCCTTACTCACTCTTAATGTTGTATTCTAGGCAGCAAAACTCTAAACTGTTAGGTGGCCCAGAACCATCTGCCCAAGTGACACAGATATTAGCATTGAGGAAGCAAGCTAAAGTTAAGCCCTATAGGATGTGCCTAATAAGGACAGTGAAACTGAAGTGAGGTAGACTGATTTGTAACCTCACATTTCTCCTAAGCTAGGAAACCCAACAAAACACATAAAAATCAATACATACAAAAAAGGTCAAAAGTAGAACCCACACATAATGAATAAGATGGTATTTCTGATGACCCAACTAATATCACCCATTTATATTATCTCTCTTAATAAGGGCTTTTGAGAGGAAATGCAGAGATTGTTCAAAGACTCAAGGATACTATGGAACTAACCAAATGAACAGCAAATAAGACTCAAGAGGATATGAAAGTAGAAATGAGATAACTTAAAATTGAAATAACAGGTTTGAAAAACTTGATAGGCAAATGAAAAACTTACTGTAAAGTCTCAATAGCAGAATAATAACTGCCAAAGATGGAATTGGTTAGATAGAAGATGAGCTGTATAACATTTTAATACAGCAGAAGAAATTAGAAAATAGTCTTTAAACAAATGGACAGAGATCAAAACAATCACCCAAATAAGTGAACAGATAGCAATGGACTATTGGAACAAATTTAACAGGAATAACATAAGAACCATTTGGGTCCCACAGAGGCAGGAAGAAAATGCCAATGAAGAAGCACAGATAAAGACATCATTGCCAAGAAGTTACCAGGACCGAAAAGTTAATCCTTAATTTTTACAGCAGATTTACACAAGCAACCCTCCAGTCCCAAAGACAATAGTGGTGTAGAGTGAAAAAATTCAATGAAATGTATGAATTGCCAAGAAAACTTAATGTAGGCAGATTTTCATTCAGGTTTGAAGGAAGGATACACTGCTTCATGGGTAAACAACAACTCAGGAACTTTAAATGCTCAAACCCAACCTTAAAAGAACTGAAGAGTCTGGTTTAAGGCAAAGTGGCCTCACAGACACACCAAACTTTACAAAATATGGCATAAAACTACATGACAATGATCACTCTCAACTTTAATGGATTAAATGCCCAAGTTAAGAAACACAAAGTGGCAAAATGGATCAAAAAATTGAATTCAATTTTTTTTTCTGCCTGCAAGAAACACATTTAAATATTCAGAGAAACAGACTCAAAGATTCAAAGATTGGAGGACATTACTTCAAGGAAACAACTTTATGAAAAAGGCTGGAGTGGTCATACAAATACCAAATTTTATAGACGTCAGGCTTAAAAAGATTATTAAAGACAAAGTGGGTCATTTTTTAATATCAAGGGATATAAACATCAGAAAGAAATCACATTCAGAAACATGTATGCACCTAATGAGGAACAGCAAAATACCAATCTGATAAGGAATTAGCATCTAAGGTAGATAAGGCACTGATAGAACTCAGCAAGAAAGAAAAATCTAACCCCATCCAAATAGGTTGTATCCAAATGGTTTTTGTATCCAAAAAACAACAACAAAAAAAAATGGAGAGAAGAAATGAACAGACATTTTCTCAAAAAGAAACACAGATGGCCAAATGGAAAATTACTCCCCACCACCAATTATCAGGAAGATACAAATCAAAACCACAATAAGGTATCATCTCACACCACTGAGACTCGCACACATTACAAAGAGTAAGAACAACCATCGCTGACATGGATGCAGGGAGAAAGGGATTCTCATAGGTCAGAATGTCAACTTGTCTAGCCTTTCTGGAAAGTAATATGGCTATTCCTCATAAAACTGGAAATTGAGCTTCCATAAGATTCAACAATAATATCACTCCTAGGAAAATACCCTAGGAACACAAAAATACAATACAAAAATGCTATCTGCATGCCTATGTTCATCACAGCACTATTTACAATACCTATATCTGGGAACAACCCAAGTGCCCCCAAACAAATGAGTGGCTAAAGAAACTATGGCACATTTACATAATAAAATACTATGCAGCTGTTAGAAAAATTAAGTCATGAAATTTTCTTATAAATAGATACTTATGGGGAATATTATGTTGAGCAAAATGAGCTAAAGGGAGAGGGATAGACATAGGATAATCTTATTCATTTATGGTATATAATGAAATAAAAGATAGTGTGTGATAATAATATGCAGGAACAATAGAGAGAAGATCCAAGATCAGTCCAGGTAGTAAGCTTGTCACAAATAGTGCAGTTAGGACAGAGAATGGACCATTATGACAATAGTTGTTGGAACTGATCCCTCAGGCATGTCAATAACTGGGTGTTGGGTGAAGATAAATTGATATGCAGTTATCCCTTTATTAGCAACAGTACAAACCACAGTGCCTAAAAATAAAAATAAAGGAAGAGAGGGAGCAAGAGTGAGAGAGAGAGAAAGAAGCAAAATGCCTGCCCAGAGGCAGGCAGGGGAGAGGGTGGGACGGAAACCAGGGACATCAGTGATGGGAAACATTCACTTTATACATTGTAAGACTGAAACTCAATCATGAACAATTAAAAAAAAAACTTTGGTTTTTATAACTATCTCTGTGTTGCAGCCACATAATACTATACAGACCAGGTTCTTGGATTAGGCTCATTCAGATAATTTTCTTGGTTTAATTATCTATTATTTATTAAATTCACTTAATCCTCTGACCATGGGTGCTGGATAGACCAATTGGGGACTGACTGATTACAAGTAGTTGAGTTGGATTGTTTGCCTTTATTCCACAACATTCTCAATGCTTCCATATGTTTGTCCAAAAGTGTTTCCCAAGCAACAAGAAGGAGAGTTTTAATTTACAGGTGTTCCTCAGGCCAGTTTATACAGCATAATAAAATAATGACAATAATCCTTATGGTCAAAGCAATTCACATGCTCTAATGCAGTGCCACAGGGCCCTGGACTTAGGACTTGATAGAGAAACACAGAGTAAATGAACGCTGTAACTGCAGTTCACTCCACCCCCCCCCCCCACCCTACACACATTCAGCATATCTTCATCTCTTAAATGACCTGACAGGGTCATACGTAGAGGAAATTATGCAGCTGGTTTTCAGGCCTGACGGTCAAATACCAAAGCTGTTGCAGAGAATAATATAACAGGCTTTCTAGTGGAATTTTATTTTCATTTTATTTTTTTTAATTTAATTTTTGACCCACAACTGTTGGTTCTTAGTGATTTCTCCTGACTCTGCACTCAGGGACCACTCCTGAGAGGGCTTTTGGGTTGGAACTGATGCTGGGTCATTGGACCTCAGTTATTTCCACCGAATAAAGCTGATATTTCCACAAGTCTGACTCTCCGTGAGCTGTTCACTCGCCGATTCACCTCAGAACCGCTGGTTACTGGGTGGTAGACGCGTTCTCCAAGCTGGAGGGGAGAGACCTCGTCCTCCCTACCTCCGTTAGCGAACCTCTCTTGGGGACGGATTACTTCATAATGGCATTCATGGTGCCAAGAATAGAACCTGGTCAGTCTCCTGCAAGGCAAGAGCCCCACCTGCTAACTATCACTTCTGATCCCTCCTTCTTTTCTTAAAACTCCTCTTTGAAAATCTCCACACTCATTATACTAATTTCTTCCCAGCTCCTCATGCTTTTTGCTTTCTCCAAGACTACAATTTTGAATTCTTAAATTTTTTTCTTGATCTTTTTGAGCTCCGGAGCCACTTTGTGAAAAACATTTCTGGTGTTTAAAGTAAAGACAAATTCTATTCATTTATAATCTCCCAGAATCTTTTATCTTAAAGATTTCACACAAATTCTGTGTTTGCTCAGAAACTAGAATTCAATATTTAAAATTCTCTTATAAAGCTGGATATTTCTTTGTAGAATGCCATCTCTTTTTCATGTTACTATCCATCAAATTTAGTTATTTTAATTTTAATTTTATGAAACCATTGTGATTTATGAAGTCCTAATAGTTAGGTTTCAGACATATAAGGATCACGGTCAATCCCACCACCAGTGTCTATCTCTTTCCACCAATGTTCTTCAAGTAAATACCATACCACCACCCTATCCCCAGTCTGCCAGTATGACAGGTCCATTTTAACTTTAGTCTATTTTTTTATTAAGATTTTTTTTTATTTTGGGGCCAGTGGTAGGGCATTTGCCTTGCATGCGTCTGACTCAAAACAGACCTAAGTTCGATCCCAGATATCCCAGATGGTTCCCCAAGTCAGGAACAATTTCTGAGCGCATATCCAGGAGTAACCCCTGAGCATAACTAGGTGTGTTCCCCCCCCCCAAAAAAAAACAAAACAAAAACAAAAATAAATTTTTTTTTTGGTTTTTGGGTCACACCCGGCAGTGCTCAGGGGTTACTCCTGGCTCCATGCTCAGAAATTGCTCCTGGCAGGCACGGGGGACCATATGGGGCACCGGGATTCGAACCGATGACCATTTGCATGAAAGGCAAACGCCTTACCTCCATGCTATCTAATTTTTATTGAAAGCATTATGATTTACAAAGTCCTTCATAGCTGGGTTCAGACATACAATGAATCAGGGCCAATTGCACCACAAATGTCTAACTCCCTCCCTAATGTTCCCCAGGTTTATTCTATACCACCCCCCATTACCTCCAGCTGGCCAATATAACAGGCCAATTTTAAGTTTAGATTGTTAAAGTTTGGGTCTCCTAGTTCCATTGTTGTTGGCTTTGGCTTGAATATTTAGTTCTGTCTTTTTTTTTTTTACACTATCAATGCACCTGGGACCACTTGGCTCCTAGCCCCCATTCGTTCATAGTTGTGTTTCTCCTCTTCCGATTAGTTTCTTTTTGTCTCCTTGCTATACTGTGAAGCCAATGATATTCGAGGCAACTCCCATTTAAACCATTGCATTTCTTCATGCAGTTATTCCAAATACCACATATAAGCGATATCATTCTATAATTAGCCTTTTTCTAGAAGGCTTACTTCTTTTAACATAATATCTTCCAGTTCCACTCATGTAGCTGCAAATTGCCTGATTGCATTTTTCCTTACAGCTATCTAATATTCCATTAAACATATGCACCACATCTTCATGATCCACTTGTATGTTGTTGGACATCTAGGTTGATTCCAAGTCTTGGCTATTGTACTGAGTGCTGCAATGAATAGCAGTGTGAATACATCCTTTTGCATGTATGTTTTTATGTCCTGGGGATAGATACTCAAAAGAGGGATTTCTGGGTTGTATGACAGCTCCATATTTTGAGTTTAGTAATTACCCTTCATACTGCTTTGCATAGGGGTTGAACCAGGCAGCACTCTCAACAGCAGTAGATGACAGGTCCTTTCTCAACATATCCCTGCCAGAAGAGAATGTTCCCAGTATTTTTAATATGTGCCATCCTCACTATTATAAGATGATATCTCATTGTTGTCTTGATTTGGATTTTCTAATGATAATAGATGATGAACATGTTTTCATGTGTCTATTGGCCACCTGTTACTCCTCCTCAGAGGAGTCTGCTCACTTCCTCTCCTCATTTTTTGATGGGGTTTTTAGGTTATGTGGAGTTAACCTTTGTGAGTATTTTGAATATCCTAGATGTCAAAGTTTATCTGATGTGTGGAGTGCACATTTTTCTCCCATTAAGTAGCTATTTTTAAATTTTAGCACGTTTTTCTTTTACCATACAGAAACTTGTTAGTTTGATGTAGTCTCATTCATTCAGATTTGATGCTATAGCTCTTGTAATTGGCATCTTATCATCAAAGACTTCTTCAAGGTCTGAATCTTAGAGTATTCTTCTTATGTTTTTCTCAATAAATTTTTTGGATTTGGGTCTAATCTTTTAATGTACTAGACTTGACTTTTGTGTAAAGTGTGAGATATGGATCAATCTTAAATTTCTTACATGTGGTTACCCAATTGTTTCAGTATCATTTGTTGAAGAGACTGTCTTTATTCCATTTCAAATTCCTGGCTCTTTTGTCAAAGATTAATTGACCATATACTTGGGGGTTTGTCTTTGCACATTCTGTTCTGACCCATTGGTCTGAAAATCTGTCTTTATTCAAAATCCATGCTGCTTTGATCACTATGGTTTTGCAGTAGAGCTTCTATCAATTAATGTCTCCTAGGGTTCAGAATCTTTTTTTTTTTTTTTTGGTTTTTGGGCCACACCCGGTGACACTCAGGGGTTACTCCTGGCTATTCGCTCAGAAGTCGCTCCTGGCAGGCACAGGGGACCATATGGGGAACCGGGGGATCGAACTGCGGTCAGTCCTAGGTTAGCGCAGGCACCTTATCTCCAGCACCACCGCCCAGCCCCCAGGGTTCAGAATCTTGTCCAGAATAACAACTCATGCTGTCACATGTCACATGTCACACTCATGTCTCTTCTTCCACCCTTGGAAGAGGAGAATATTGACATGACAGATAAGCTCTTAAGATCATACAATTTATTTTTGGCTAGATGAGACTTGTAAGAGTGAGAAAGCAAATGTTCCTATCAACATAGATAATGAGCACTTAAGTGAGCAACAGCTAAAAATGCATAATTCCACCTTCAGATGAGAATGGGGTGGACTACACAAGTCTTCTGTACGCTTAACTGAAATTAAGCTCAGGCATATATGAAATCATTTGACCTCAGCTCTGAGATTGGGATCTTTGACATCTCTCAGTATCTCTATACTCTGATGCCAGGTATGCCTCTATAGGCACTATCAAAGATCTGATGACAGCTCACATTGGCTACAAGGACAAAAGCTGGCAAGCACTTGGAAGTGAGAGCCTTCAAATTTAGAGAAAATACCTTTTTCAGCTCTCTTGCTTCCACACCAAAGCCATATTCTCACTCCTATGTCAAAAGATGCAGAATCTCTTTCATTGGACTTTTCATTAAAGACAATTCCAAATGGCAGGTGATATAGAAATTAAACATGTATTTGTTCTACCTCATCCCATCATATGTACCGCTATAGTCTGTTCTTAGATTTATGTCTTATTTCTTTTTTTTTATTATTTTTATTGTGACTGAAGTTCATTACACAGAATTATTTATGGTACATAATGACAATGAATGAAGGGCATTCCCATCACCAATATTGTCCTCCCTCCACTCCTGTTCCCATCATGTCTCCCATATCTCCCTCCTTTACACCCCCCACCCCCCAGAATACTAGTGTAACTGGTCTACACTTAACAGCTTGTTGTAGGTTTGGTATCTATTCTCTTTGGTGTTCCAGTCTGGTCATTTTTTATTTACACTACATGTTCATATAACTGGTCCTGGTAACATCCTTTTCTTCCCTCAATTTATGAGGCTGAATGATTTAAGTTATGCTATTCTGAGATGAAAAGGTTAAGGAGGGGCCCAGGAGACAGCATGGAGGTAAGGCGTTTGCCTTTCATGCAAAAGGTCATTGGTTCGAATCCCGGTGCCCCATATGATCCCCCGTGCCTGCCAGGAGCAATTTCTGAGCATGGAGCCAGGAGTAACCCCTGAGCACTGCCGGGTGTGACCCAAAAACCAAAAGGTTAAGGAAAAGAGAAGGAAAAATTAGGTATCAACTACTAAAAACAATGAAATAAAAAAATCACCAAATTAATAGCCACTAGAGTGAAACAAAAAGTGGAAGAAAAAAGAGAAGGAAAATAATATCAAAAACGGACAAAAAATAAAACAAAACAAAACCAGAAATAGGAATGCTGGAGTGGCAGGGTTTGGTGTTACCCCACTTTTTTTTTTGTATAGGCACAGTAAGTATTGGGGGAAGTAAAGAAATTTCCATGGCCCAAGGGATTCAGGGTTTCTCCATTCTTGGAGTATATTGTCATGGGAACAACCACTGGCTCCATACCTTCTCATTGCCATATCCCAGTGGTTTTGTTTGCTTGTTTGTTTGTTTTTCATTGTGGTGGTGGTGGTGTCAGGAAACTTTCCTTTTGGTTGTGGATGAGAAAATCAGGTCACTGTAAAAGCAATCTCGGTATTTGCGTATGTCCTAGGACAAGGCCTAGGATAGAGTCTTTGAGGTTCTAGAGGTTGTTCCAACATTGTTGATGTGTTCAGTTTTCTGTATCATGTGCTCCATGTTTTTGCTAGTTCCCTAAGTCAAAGTCTAGGAAATCATGGTTCCAAAGGTTCTGCTCAGTCTCTGTTGTCAGAATGGGGCCTCTGTGCTAAGAAATCTTGATTTTTGTAAGAGATCTAGACTATAGCCTAGGGTGGGATTTTCCTTAATGGTCTCCAGGTAAGTTCTGCCCAGTCACTGTTGTCAAAGTCAGTTTTCTGAAGTTAGTGCTCTTATTTTTCATAGTTCAAAGGACGATACATCTTCTGATTTCCACTTAGTGTTAGGTGATGTGATAGGACCTTCGGTCTTAGGTCCAGTTGACATTTCCTCGCTGTCCACGTTGTCCTATTAACACTAGCGCAAGTATATCTCCCAACAGAGCTTAGTTCCTGGTGTTGTAGTAGGGAGTCGTTTCAGTTCTATGTCTGGGATCTGGGATTAGAGAATGAACTGACAGTGTCCGATCTCGTGGAGACTGAGTTGTATCCACATGGCATATGTCCAGGATGGGAGGCACCCTTGTGTAAAAAGTGTGAGTTCTTATCTTTCAAAGATAAGATCTTCTGTCTGAGTCCATGATTTCCCCTTATTTACTACGCCTATACAAAAACGTATGGTGTCCTTTTGTATTGCTGATGCTATTCTGAGTAAGGATGACAGGCTACACATACAGTATCAGTGATGTGGTCTGAGCTTTTATCCAGGCAAGACGGTTTCTTGGTTTTTGTACCAAGCAGCACTCAAGCTGAAAATATGCATATATAAAAAAATAGAGCAAATAGATAAAACTAAGCTGAAAATATAAAAAAAAAAGATAAATTAAGAAGAAACAAAGGAAAAGAAAGGTATTTGAAAAAAGAAAGTGATGGGAGAGGCTATCTGTATGTTTGGGAGTATATATCTTAAGATGCATTATTAATAAGATATTAAGTCATGTAGGCAATATAGGCCTCCCAATTAGGTCTTCTGAGATACTCTGTTGTGGAGTGGAAGCCAAGGCACATTTTTGTATCACAGATTTTGGTTTAGAGTTTAAGATATGATTTGTGGCATTTCAGAGTCCTGTAATGTCCTTGAGTTGGGAGTTTTGCTGCAGCTGATTCCAGTATCATGCATCAGTCCATGGTTTGATGGGGGTGAGAGGGGTCAAACGCTTGAGTCAGCAGTCGTGTTGGCTGTGGTTTCTTGTTGAGACATGAGAAGGGGGATCGAGAGGGCGTCTTTCATTGAGGAGCTGTATGGTGGTTTGTAGGGGAAGGAGGTCAGACTTGGTGACTATCAATGTAAGAACTCAGGGAAAAGAGGGGTAAATAAGGGGGGGTAACAAATCCGGGTTAGGGTATGGGAGAGTTTAAGGGTCTCTGGGTGTGGAAGGGCAATGTATAGGCAGGGCTATATTCATTATATAGATGAATAGTTTAAGGTTAAGGCTTGGCAGTCAGAATTTTCAACATTATAAAAAGTAACATTCACATAAACATTGATTTCAGAGATCTACTTGATTGCAATCCTCCTTATATAGGGTATTCCATTTCCTTTCATATAGTCAAGGACAAGAGTATATTTGGATGATGTTAAAAAGGGTATTTGTCGCATGGACACTAACACGTCTGCGCTTTTGAAAATGGTTATCAAAAAAAAAGACAATACTGCACGGGGTTTGTTATGGATAAGGGAATATTACTTTTGCTAACTGCTGTTTGTGAATGCATAGGAGGTGGTGCTGTCCTCCACCCCAACCACTCCCCCAGGGCCCAGCTTACCACAGATGGCCATGAAGACCCCTCTGGCATGGGGGAATCTGGCCCCCCAGACTAATGGAAAGTCCTGGTAGGGGGGTCCTTAGCTAGCTGTTCAATCCAGTGCCCACCACATACCAGTGCAAGACCAAAAGAACTCCTGGCATATGAGAGCTCTGAGCCCAGCTCTGGCCCCTGCTGTTTGTGAATGATTTATGTCTTATTTCTAAAACCATCTAATATTCTTTTATTTTTGGAGGGGGGATGGTGGTCACACTTGGTGGTGCTTAGGCCTTACTCCTGGCTCTGATCTCAGCGCTTACTCCTGGAGGTACTCAGGAAGCCAAATGTAGTGTTGGAGATGGAAACTTTGCTGCCTTTGTGCAAAGCAAGTGCCTGAATCTCTGTGCTATCTCACTGCCTCCAAAATAAGCATTCTTAAACATGTCTTGCATTAAAAAATATTCTTAAATGTGCCATGTTCTGACTCAAAATTTACCAAAGGATTCTTTGACTTATAAAGTAAAATCATTGTCCTTGACTTGGCATTCAAACTCTTCTACAACGGAATGAATGACTGGCCATTGAGGCTTCCCTAGTAGAAATTTGTTTTTATCTTAACTCACTTAATTTTTATAGCAATCACGTAAAATGAGAACAATTAAACCTATTTTATAGTTGAAGGGATTTTGGACCTCACAATAATCACATGATTGAATTTAGATACCACACCCAATAAATAGTTGTGCCAGAAATCCTCCATTTTCATTCACCACTCTGTCCAACAGCATCACTTCCCTGCTCAAGTGCATTTCTACTGTTCCTTGACAAGAATTCTTTGCATGTATTCCAGGTTTATGTATTCCATATAAAAAGACTTTGCCTCTTTCCTGTCATTTCAAGTTTTCTCTATTTCTCAATAAATCAGAAATAAAAATAAACAAATAAAATTGAACATTATAGTCATTCATTTAAATTAAATTCTGTAAGGGTAGAGTCATGGAAGAATTTTAATTGAATACTATAAGGGTAGAGTCATGGAAGAGTGGACTGGAAGCAAAGTTTCCAATCCTGGAACTCCATTTGTTAAATTCTAGAGTTATTAAAAGACTATTGAGTGGCCAGAGAAATAGTATAGCCAGTAGGACACTTGCCTTGCACATGGCCAACCTGGCTTCTATGCCAGGCATCCCATATAGTTGAGCAGTGCTTTGAGTAATTCCTGAGTGCAGAAGCCTTGGGTATTCATGAGTGTGGGCCAAAACCACAAAAAAGTAAACAAATAAAAGCAATTGTAGCAATGGAGTGCTTCCACATGTAACTATATCCTTAGTATCCTGCTAAATCTATACTTGAATTCTGTATGTCTTTTAGAGGAAACTCGGTGTGATTATTATGGTTGTGAAGAGAATAACAGCGACAACTGTTCTGATAGTTTAAAATGTGTTTGCAAGTTTGGAATGTACAGACCTTACCCACAAGCTTCTCATTGTGTTCGTAAGTGTTTTATTTTCAACTAAATGTGTTTTAAAACTACATTATTTCTCCATTCATAATAAAAGCATGCAAACTTGGTTTGAGTCAACATTCATCTCAGAGTCCTAAGAATATGAATGTTGATTTTGCACATTGGGGTAGAGTGGAGATGGGAAGAAGGGCAGTTCATGTTGAGTTCATGGTGGCACATCACAGAGCAAGTGCACATGTAAGGTAAAAACCTAAAAAAGACAAAGTAAAAAATTGCAGGCTGTGACTTATCCTATGAAGTTGAAATGTTTTTTATAATTAACTCAGAAATTTCTGTTTTCAAAGCTGATCCATGTCCTCAAAACTGCTCCTCCAAACCCAACATGCAATGCCAGTGGGATCCAACCTTAAAACATGCTAAATGTGTGTGTTCACCAGACTACATGAAAGATGAAAATAATAACTGTCAAAGGTAATAGATTCCATATTAATTTATTTATTTTAATTAAAAAAAACCATTATGATTTACAAAGTTTTTCATAGCTAGGTTTCAGACATACAATGGATCAGGGTCAATCCCACCACTAGTGTCCAACTCCCTTCACCAATGTTACCCAGGTGCATCTCACACTATCCCTCATTGCCCCAGTCTGCCAATATAGCAGGATCGTTTTAAGTTTAGATTGATAAAGTTTGGATTGCTTGATTCCATTGTTGCATTTGGCCTAAATATTTAGTTCTGTCCTTCTTTTTTTTCATATATTTTTTCTTTATTTAAACATCTTGATTATTTATATGATTGTGATTAGGTTTCAGTCATGTAAAGAACACCCCCTTCACCAGTGCAACATTCCCATCACCAATGCCCCAAATATCCCTCCCTCCCAACCCACCCACACCTGTACTCCAGACAGGCTTTCCAGTTCCCTCATTCATCACATGATTAGGGTAGTTCTCTGTGTAGTTATTTCTATAACTGCACTCACAACTCTTTGTGGTGAGCTTCATGAAGTGAGCTAGAAGTTCCAACCTTCTCTCATGGTCTCTGAGGATTGTTGCAAAAATGACTTATTTTTCTCAAAACCCATATATGAGTGAGACTATTCTGCATCTCTCTCTCTCCCTCTGACTTATTTCACTCAGCATGATAGATTCCATGTACATCCATATATAGGAAAATTTCATGACTTCATCTCTCCTGATGGCTGAATAATATTCCATTGTGTATATGTACCACAGTTTCTATAGCCATTAGTCTGTTGAAGGGCATATTGGTTGTTTCCAGAGCCTAGTTATTGTGAATAGTGCTGCAATAAATATAGGTGTGAGGAAGGGTTTTTTGTATTGTATTCTTGTTTTCTTAGGGTATATCCCTAGGAGTGGAATAGCTGGGTCGAATGGGAGCTCAATTTCCAGATTTTGGAGGAATCTCCATATCGCTTTCCATAGAGGTTGGACTAGATAGCATTCCCTCCAGCATTGGATAAGAGTTCGTTTCTCTACACATCCCCACCAGCACTGATTATTCTCATTCTTTGTGATGTGCACCAATCCCTGTGGTGTGAGGTGGTATCTCATCGTTGTTTTGATTTGCGTCTCCCTGGTGACTAGTGACGAGGGGCATTTTATCATGTGCCTTTTGGCCATTTGTATTTCTTTTTTATAAAAGTGTCTGTTCATTTCTTCTCCCCATTTTTTGATGGGATTAGATTTTTTTTTCTTGTAAAGTTCTGACAGTGCCTTGTATATTTTGGATATTAGCCCCTTATCTGATGGGTGTTGGGTGAATAGTTTCTCCAACTCGGTGGGCACTATTTCTTTTGAGGTGCAGAAGCTTCTCAGTTTAATGTATTCCCATCTGTTGATCTCTGCTTCCACTTGTTTGGAAAGTGCAGTTTCCTCCTTGAAGATGACTTTAGTCTCAGTGTGATGTAGTGTTTTACCGACGTGTTGTTCTATATACCTTATGGTATCAGGTCTGATATCAAGGTCTTTAATCCATTTGGATTTTACCTTCATACATGATGTTAACTGGGGGTCTATGTTCACTTTTTTGCAAGTGGCTAACCAGTTCTGCCAGCATCACTTGTTGAAGAGGCCCTTCCTGTTCCACTTGGGATTTCTTGCTCCTTTATCAAAAATTAGGTACTTGTATGTCTGGGGGACAATGTCTGAGAATTCAAGCCTATTTCACTGATTTGAGGGTCTGTCTTTATTCCATGGCATTGGAATATGCCATGCTGTTTTGATAACTATTGCTTTGTAGTACAGTTTAAAGTTGGGGAAAGTAATGCCTCCCATTTTCCTTTTCCCTAGGAGTGCTTTAGCTATTCGAGGGTGTTTATTGTTCCAGATGAACTTCATAAGTGTTTGATTCACTTCTTTGAAGAATATCATGGGTATATTTATAGGGATCGCCTTAAATCTGTATAATGCTTTGGGGAGAATTGACATTTTAATGATGTTAATCCTGCCAATACATGAGCAGGGTATGTGTTTCCATTTATGTGTGTCCTCTTATTTCTTGGAGCAGGGCTTTATAGTTTTCTTTGTATAGGTCCTTCATATCTTTGGTCAAGTTGACTCCAAGGTATATGAATTTGTGTGATACTATAGTGAATGGGATTGCCTTCTTGACTTCCTTCTCTTCCCTATCATTATTGGTGTATAAAAAGGCCATTGATTTCTGTGTGTTAATTTTGTATCCTGCCACCTTGCTTTAGGAGTCTATTGTTTCTAGAAGCTTTTTGGTAGAATCTTTAGGGTTTTCTAAGTAGAGTATCATGTCGTCTGCAAACAGTGAGAGCTTGACTTCTTCCTTTCCTATCTGGATTCCCTTGATATCTTTTCTTGCCTAATTGCTATAGCAAGAACATTCAGTACTGTGTAGAAGAGGAGTGGTGAGAGTGGACAGCCTTGTCTCGTACCAGAATTTAGAAGAGAGGCTTTTAGTTTTTCTCCATTACGGATAATATTTGCCATTGGCTTGTGGTAGATGGCTTCAACTAGATTGAGAAAGGTTCCTTCCATTCCCTTCTTGAAGAGAGTTTTGATTAAGAATGGGTGTTGGACCTTATCAAATGCTTTCTCTGCATCTATTGATATGATCATGTGATTTTTATTTTTCTTCTTGTTAATGTAGTATATGATGTTGACAGATTTATGGATATTAAACTATCCTTGCATTCCTGGATTGAAACCTACTTGGTCGTAGTGTATGCTCTTTGTGATGATCTTATTTGCCAGGATTTTGTTGAAAATCTTTGCATCAGCATTCGTCAGGGATATTGGTCTGTAATTTTCTTTTTTGGCAGCATCTCTGTCTTGTTTTTGTATCAAGGTGATGTTGGCTTTACAAAAGCTGTTTGGGAATGTTCCCGTTTTTTCAATTTCATAGAAGATCCTGACTAGGATTGGTAGTAGCTCCTCTTGAAAGACTTGAGAAAATTCATTAGGAAATCTATCTGGGCCTGGACTTTTCTTTTGGAGCAGATGTTTGATTACAGTTTCAATTTCCTCAGTGGTGATTGGGGTGTTTAGATATTCTACATCCTCCTTACTTAAATGTGGAAGGTTCTAAGTGTCCAAGAGTTTTTCCATTTCTTCTAGATTCTCATGTTTAGTAGCATAATGTTACTCAAAGTAGTCTCTGATTACCCTTTGGATCTCTCCACTATCTGTCGTGATCTCCCCTTTTTCATTTCTAAATCGGGTTATCAGATTTCTCTCTTTCTTTGTGAGTTTTGCCAGTGGCCTATCAATCTTGTTTAATTTTTCAAAGAACCAACTTCTGCTTTTGTTGATTGTTTGGATTGTTCTTCAGTTTTCACTTCATTGAGTTCTGCTTTCAGCTTTGTTATTTCCTTCTGTCTCCCTACTTTGTTTCCTTTTGTTGGTCATTTTCTAATTTTTTTGAGTTGTGTCATTAAGTTATTCAGGCATGCCCCTTCTTCCTTCCTGATGTGTGCTTGTAGAGCTATAAATTTTCTTCTCAGGACCACTTTTGCTGTGTCCCATAGATTCTGGGGGGTTGTGTCTTCATTATCATTTGTTTCCAGGAAAGTTTTGATTTTCTTTTTGATTTCATCTCGGACCCACTGGTTGTTCAGTAGTAGGGTGTTTAATTTCCAGTTGTTAATGTTTTTCTTCTGTGTGGGTTTGTAGTTCACATTAATTTCAGGGCCTTATGGTCAGCAAAGGTAGCCTGCAAGATTTCTATCCTCTTGATTTTATGGAAGTATGTTTTATGTGTCAGCATGTAGTCTATCCTGGAGAATGACCCATGTACATTGGAGAAGAATGTGTATCCAGGTTTTCTGGGATGGAGTGTCCTATATATATATATATATATATATATATATATATATATATATATATATATATATATATATATATATATATATATATATATATATATATATATATATATATATATACATATATATATTAAACTATCCTTGCATTCCTGGATTGAAACCTACTTGGTCGTAGTGTATGCTCTTTGTGATGATCCTATTTGCCAGGATTTTGTTGAAAATCTTTGCATCAGCATTCGTCAGCAGCAGAAGATTGGATTCATCTTTTTGAGCCATTTTGCCACTCTGTGTCTTTTAATTGATAAATTTAGTCCATTGGCATTGAGGGGGATGATTGTCATAGGATTTAATGTCATCTTTGTAGATAAGTTTGCTGTGTTTGTTGGTCTCTCTTGTCATAAAGTAGACCTGTCAGTTTTTCCTTTAAGGCTGGGTTTTGATCTGTGAAGTTTTTAAGCTGTTGTTTAACCATGAAGCTATGTATTCTCCCTTCAGACCTAAACGTGATTCAGGTTGGGTGCAGTATTCTCAGTGAGGCATTCTTTTCATTCAGTCTTGTCACAATATCCCACTATTGTCTTCTGGCCTTGAGAGTTTCTTGTGACATGTCTGCTGTAAGTCTTAGGGATGCTCCTTTGAATGTAATTTCCCTTTTTGATCTTGCTGCTTTCAGTATTCTATCTCTATCTGTGGGATTTGTCATTATAATGATGATGTGTCTGGGGGTGTTTTCCTTGGGTCTCTTTTGGCTGGTACTCTTCGGGCATGCAGGATTTGATTGCATGTAGTCATTAACTCTGGGTCTTTGACAGTTGATTCTTTCTGGAGATCTCCTTCTTGGGTCTCTGTGATTTCAATGATTCTTATGTTGTTTCTGTTGAGTTTATCAAAGACTTCTATTTTCATCTGTTCACATTCCTTGAGTACTTTTTCCATTTCCTGATCGTTTGTCTTAAGGTTCTTTTCCAATTTCTTCTGCTATGTTGAGTTTTTCTGCATCTCATCTTCCAGCATGCCGATTCTGTCCTCAGCTGCTCTTACCCCGCTTTCAAGGCCATCCACTCAGGTTTTCAGTTGAGCTACCGTGCTTTTCAGTTCTGCTATTTCAGTTTCGAGTTTTTTGATTTCTGTCTTTGTGTTCTGTTCAGATCGATCTATGCTTTCTTTGAGTTTTACAAACATCTTCTATATTTCTATTTTAAGTTCCTTATCCTAGAGGTTAATCAGATGGTTGGAATTTTTAAGGTCATCCAATCTATCATCTTCATTCTCAGTGCATGGTGTTTGCACGCTAGTAGTCTGGTTTTTCCTGCGTGTTGTGATGGGGTTTATTGGTTAGAAAGAGTGCAAGGCCACGAAGTGAAGCAGAGTGGCCGCACTCTTCTGGTGCTCTAGGTGACAGTGGAAACTCCCACAGTCAGCCAGTTCTTACTCATTTGCTCGCTGGAGAATGCAGTGTTTGGGGGGTTCACTTCCCAGGGCTCTGACCTCTGAGGAGAGCTTCAAGAATTTAGGAAAGACAGAAGCACAGGAAAGAGCTCCCTTCAGGTCCTCAGTTTTCTCAGAAGAGCCTGTCCTTTTTTTCAACATTACCAATGCTCCTGAGACCACTTGGCTCCTGGCCCCCATCCTTTCATATTTGTGGTTCCTCCTCTTCCACTTAGTTTGTTTTAAAAATTTTTTATTTGAGATCATTATGAATTATAAGTCTTTCACCATTGTATTTCAGGCATATAATGACAATAAATTAGGGCCATTCCCACCACCTGTGTTGAACTCCCATCATCAGAGTTAGTTTCCAACATGCATCCCATAACTCCACCCTTAACCCTTTAGTCTACCAATGTAATGGGTCCATTTGTGTTTAGCTTGTTCTATTTTGGGTTTCTTGATGCTATTGTCATCAACTTTGGCTTGGATATTTAGTTCTGACCGTTTTTCTCCTCTCAATGCATCTGAGACCCTTTGCCCCTGTGTCCTATCCACTTTATTTTTCTCTCAATTTATAGGAATACATGGAGATTTAAGGCAAAAAATGATTCATGTTCTATAATTCAATGAAAAAGGAAAGACATTTTTAATAAAAATTTTAAAAAGGGAGGCAGACGTGGCAATGTTTTTTTTTTTTTTTTGTTTTGCATTTTTTGCACAGACATAGGCACAGTATACATTGGGGAAATAGGAAGGGAAATTCCTTTGACCCAAGAGATTCTGAGTGTCTCTACCCATGAAACACTGTCATAAGACAGTCTAGTCATACAGGTCTGGGCATATTAATTATTCAACCCAAAAGTCTTTTTTTATTTTATTTTTGGGGCCACACTCAGCAATGCCCAGGGGTTACTCCTGGCTCTGCACTCAGAAATACCTCCTAGCGTGGGGGACCATATGAGACACCAGAGGACCGAACTGCGGACCATCCTAGGTCAGCCGCTGTGTCACCGCTCTGGCTCCAACCCAAAGTCTTTCTTTATGGTCCCAGGAAAAGTTCTATTCAGCTATAATTGTCATAACTCTTCCACTTAGTTTCTTTCTGTCTCATCACTATACTGTGAGACCAACAGTGTTTAAGGCAATTCCCATTTAGACCATTGTATTTCTTCATGCAGTTATTCCAAATACCACATATAAGCGATATTCTATATTTATCCTTTTTTCCAGAAAGCTTACTTCATTTAACACTATATCTTCCAGTTCCATCCATGTAGCTGCAAATTACATGATTGCATCATTCCTTACGGCTATGTAGTATTCCATTGTATTTATGCACCACATCTTTATGATTCACTCGTATGTTTTTGGCTGATGGCTAGTTTGGGCTCTTATACTGAGAGCTGCAATGAATGGTGTGAATATATCCTTTTGGATAAATGTTTTTCTGTCCTGGGGATATTTTTTTTAATTTTTTCATAACTTGATTAAAAGACAGAGCTTGCAAAGAACACAGGGTTTATCATCAGGACATTCTTACCCAACATAATTGGAGCATTCTAGGCATCCTCATCATCATCTTTATTATCATAAATGGTTTTTGAACCTTCTATCTAATGCCTCTTAGACAATTCTGCCACACACGTCTTCCTTTGGGGTCTATCTGTACCTTAGGCCACTTAAATTAAGCTTTACTTTGAATAACTGAATATTCTTGAAACTAAGATGACAGTGCAGTACTCCTGAATATTCAGTATAAAAGAATTCTTGAGGTGTACAGTGCTCCTCGTCTATGAGAACTATGCAAAGGATGCTCACACAGAGGGAAGTGGAAGGTAAGAAAGGGTAAGAGAAGGATGAAGAAAGGTGTGTAGTGAGGATGAGAAGCATAAGTGGGAACACTCTAGTCCAACTCAGCAACCCTTGACTTTGATCATGGTTCCCAATTCCTTATTCTGTTTCAGGTGTCCATTTGGCTACAGTGGAGAAAACTGTCAAGATCGTGAGTATGAAATTCTGGCTTTAGCAAGCCTTTGAGAAACAAACACTGACCCCATTCTGAAATCAATCAAATCCTCCAGCATTTCTACTTTGAAATACAAGAGAAAATCAGCGTTTTGTCAGGCCACTCTTGCCTACATCAAATTAGGGGTTACAGGAAAGAACTGAGCCCAGTGCAGAGGTAGGCTGATACACTGATATAATCCAGGCATAAACTATCTTAACATTATATTAATTTTCTCCAGTTACTAAGTTTTGATTCCCTGCCTCTAGAAAGAACAATAGTCCAGCAGATTCCAAACAATGATTGTAAGAGAGCAATTCCCCAAACCAGATGTTGAAATATTTCATCTGCTTTTAATCTCAGTTCTTTCATATTTTCAGGTGTGCATATCAAATTTTGTTTCTTTTAGCCTTACACTCACCTATTGGACAATTCTGACTTTATGTTTTAAGTTTTTTATATTTTATATTTTACATATTTACTAAATATCATTAACCCAAAACTAAGGAAATGTTACTATTGGCCTCCCAGAAAACCACAAAGTTCATGATAAAAAAAATATTTCAGGGTCAGCGAGGTAGTACAGTAGTACAATTCCTGGCAGTACAGATGGTTCCTTAAGCCTCTAGAATGATCCCTGAGCATAAAGCCAGTAATAAGTTATGAGCACAGCCAGCTAAAATGCTACTCCCACCCAAAAATATGAAGAAAAAGAATGTTGACTTTATTTTTACTTAATTTTGTTACAAGGGTGTATTTATTTCAGGTACTATGTGGTTTTGTTAATCAAACTTAGAACTCCTACATGCAAAGCTTAAGTCCTCCAAGTGCTCTCCTTGACATAAGGCTGTTAAACATTTCTTTCATCTGTTTCTTTTTTTCTTTTTTCAGTCCACACCTAAATAATGAAAAATTTGGGCCTTATTTACATACTGGAGCTCCTTGTTTGAACCCAGTACCAAAGGCCTGCTAAGCATATTAGGGAGTAGCCCCTTGTTATAATCTTCAGCACCATGAGTTGTAAGTACCCTCTCCCTAAAAGAGAACGAGAGCTTTGAACTGCATAACCTTTGGAGTCTTTTCCAGACTTAACAACCTCAGAGTCCAGGGTGGAGGTGGCAGAGCAGCAGTAACAGAAAGAAGCAAAGGGCCTGGAGAGCACTGTCTAATAGGAGTATCATTCAAGCTTCATGCTTAATTTAAGATTTTAAAAAATTGTAATTTTTACATTTTAAAAGTAAAGAGAAAATGTAAAATTACTTTTAATAGCATTATATTTTACCTAGTAAGTCTACATGATGATAATTTAATTCACATTTCACAGAGTTATTGACCAGATTTTACATACTTTCTCATACTTGAAATTTGTCATCCCCTGGGCATGTTGCACTCACATGCATCTCTGCTACATTTCCCCATGTTAACAAATCCTAAGACCTAGGAAGACACCAAGTTTATAAAGGCCCTAATTACCAAAGAGAGGTTTTTGTTTTGTTTTGTTTTCTTAAAAGCTATCTGCAATTACAGGAACTTTTTCAAAGCAGTCTGTTTTCACAGAGAGGACGTTTTAAAAAAGTAGCACCTGTAGGAAAAGATGTTTGAAAAAATAACCTTTACTCACAGGCATTATGGCCCTGAAAAAACCTTGGTTGCCTGTCCATGAGGCATTCAGGAAACAAAGGGATGTAGCACATCTCCTAGTTTACTTCAAGTGCATTAGATAGCTCAGATTCTGAACATGAGTGCTCATCCACCTTTCCTTGCCCATCCTATTTTGTAGTCATTTAACCACCAGTCCTCCCACACTAACTACCTCAATTTATGAGGTCTGGTATGCAGAGTAGGAGAAAGGACCAGAGCTTTGGACCTAGTGTATTTGAGATTCCCATCCCCATATGAAGTCCAAGAAAGTTCTCTCCCTCTGCCCTTCTTTTGATTCCTGGTCTTTTCTCTGGCAAGTTCACTTCTGCTTGAGTTCTGAAGACATCGTTGGGATGGTCAGAAAATACCTAAACAGGGTATGAGCCATCCATGCTAATCTAGCCTTGAAGCTATTAAAAGCCACACTGGCAGCCCTGGGAGTGCAGGTATCTTGGCAGTGGACAGGGGACTTAGGGAACTGGGAGGCCATTCCTACTGTCTCTTTTCCCTTTCAGAGTTTCAGCTTATTCTCACCATTGTGGGCACCATTGCTGGCATCTGTATTCTCACCATGGTCATCACATTGATCATCATAAGGGTGAGGTAAGAAATAAATTATCCCTTCTTGGGTGCAATGCCTGGTGTTTCCAAATACCTACAGCACCATCATGTTTTATGGGCAAGAAAAAAGAACAGAAATGGCCTTTCTGATCCCATTGTGTCACTTTGATTTTCATCTGATTTTGTTAGGAATAAATAGAAAATAAGCTGAAGAGATAGTGTAGCTTGCATTGTACATGGCTGACCCAAGTTCATTGGATATCATTGTATATGGTCTCTTGCGGTTCACCAGGAATGATCCTGAGCACAAAGCCAGGAATTCTTCATCATGGTTGTAAGCCCGAATTAAAAAAAAAAGAAAACACAAATAGGGACCCGGGAGATAGCATGGAGGTAAGGCGTTTGCCTTTCATGCAAAAAATCATCGGTTTGAATCCCGGTGCCCCATATGGTCCCCCGTGCCTGCCAGGAGCAATTTCTGAGCATGGAGCCAGGAGTAACCCCTGAGCACTGCCGGGTGTGACCCAAAAAACAAAAAAAAAAAAACAAAAAAAACACCCCACAAATTAATAAAATTAACATATAGGTCAGGAGTAGATCTTGGGAATTACTAAGTATACCCAATTCACACCCCCTCATACACACAAAGGTTGCAGTAGAGCATGGGGAACTCTTATTTTTCCTTTAACACCTAACATGTGGAGCTTAATTGACTCACTAAGGTGCCTCTGTAAGCATTGCATTGGCTTTAAGGAAAGCTTGTATCACCAATCATCCTTTCTTTTTGACTTCTATTATTACTTTCATGAATCATTAAATAACTCACTTCAAAATACCAACCAGGGACCATTGAGACAGTATAGAAGTTAAATGTGCTTGCTTTGTAAGCAACAGAACCTGATTTGATCCCTGACACTATATATGGTCCCCCAAATACCACCAGGAGTGATCCCTGAGTATAGAGAAAAGAATAATTCCTCAGCACACCAAATATGGTCAAAAATAAAAAATAAAATAAAAAGAAATGACTAAATTAATTCACAAAATGTTGAGGCTGGAGAAATTAGACACTGATGGTAGATCAGTGCTAGCCATGGTGTTGGTGCTTACTCAGGGCTTACAGGAGAGTGTCCCTAAACTTGGGGTTTACAACAGAGGGAGTATTGTATGAACCCTGTAGGCAACGGAACAGAAGATCTTCCATGGTCCTCAAATGTGACCAGTGAATCTAGAGACTGGCAAAGGACTTACATCTGACTGTTTTCTCATGGCAGCTCACCTGTCAATTTCAAATGCTTTGAAATTTTAAAAACTTGGTGAATTAGATTAAAATATTGGTTTTGAGAGTTTGTTGCTTATTGTCCAAACCTAATAGCCATAATTGACTTTACAGATCGAGTAGAAATAAAAGGGAAGATGAAAGACATGCCTTGGTTGAGAATGACTTTCAGAACATGGTACTGCAGACAGAATTTTCTAAACCCGGCACAAATGGACGCCTCTTCCCTAAAGCCTGCATCACACCCTCCAGCCAGTTACAAAATTCCTACAACAATTACTCAAGGAACACCAGAGACATCCCCTACCCTGACTATTAGGTGAGTCTAGGACATACTGTGTCCTGAGAGGGGTACCATCTCATTATCCCTTAATTTTATTGGTATTGTTTCCCCACCACAAGAGAAGAACCATGATGCCAGGAGATAGAACATTCAGCAAGATCATACTGGATTTGGGTCAATCCCTGGCACCACGTGGCCTCCCAGGCATTGTAGGTGTATCCCTGAATGTCCTCCAGGCATTTCAGGTTCAGAACAGTACTGCCCACCTAGGTCCTAGCACTGAATCCTAGCCAGGTTGGCCTGATATCACTGAGAGTGTCCTCTGGGTCCTGAAGCGCTTAATAAGAAGGGCCCCAGACTTATTTCATCTAATTCATTTGAGAGTTACATCCAGCTGTGCTCAGGACTTACTCCTTACCCTACACCAGGGCTTATTCTCAGCAATGCTCAAGGGACCATAAGTGATATTGGGAATTGAACCTGAGTCAGCCAGGTGCAAGGCAAACACCCTACCAGCTCTACTTATATTTCTAATACTCTCTGAGAATTTTAAAAAATAATATATTTATTTAAACACCATGATTACAAACAGGTTTGTAGTTGGGAGTCTCCCTCACCAGTGCAGCATTCCCACCATCAATGCCCCCTAAACCCCTGCCTTATTCAAGATAGGCATTCTATTTTTCTCACTCACTACCATTGTCACGAGAGTTGTTAGTGTAGTAATTTCTCTAACTGTGCTCACTACTCTTTGTAGTAAGCTTCATTTTGTGAGCCAGTTCTTCTAGTCTCCATCTTTATTGTCTCTGGGTATTATTAACATACTGTCTTTCATTTTTCTTAAATCCCACAGATGAATGAGACTATTTCATGTCTATCTCTCCCCCTTTGACTTATTTCACTGAGCATAATAGTTTCCATGTACATCAATGTATAAGAAAATTTCATGACTTAACTTTTCCTAATGGCTGCATATTATTCCATGTGTATTTGTACCACCATTTCTTTAGTCACTCACCTGTTGAGAATCTGGATTGTTTCTAGATTCTGACTATTGTAAATAATGCTGCAATTAATATTGGGATTCAGAAGGCATTTTTGTAATGTGTTTTTGTGATCTTAGACCTAGGGTATATCCCTAAGAATAGTAGAGCTGGATCATATGGGAGCTCAATTTCCAGTTTTTTGAGGAATCTCCATATTGTTTTCCATAAAGGCTGGACTGACCAGGTGGTATTCCTACTACCAACAAAGTTCCTTTCTCTCCACATCCTCACCAGCACTGATTGTTCTTGTTTCATTGTGATGTGTGCAGACTCTGTAGTGTGAGATGGTACCTCATTGTTGTTTTAATTAGCCTCTTCCTGATTATTAGTGATGTGGAACATTTTTTCATGTACCTTTTGGACATTTGTATTTCTTATTTGAAGAAGTTTCTGTTCATTTCTTCTTCCCATTTTTTGATAAGGTTAGATATTTTTTCTAGTTAAGCTCTATCACTACCCTGTATATCTTAGATATTATTAGCCCATTATTTAATGTGTATTGTGAGAATAGTATCTCCCATTCTGTGGGTGACCTTTGTATCCTAGTCACTATTTCCTTTGAGGCGCAGAAACTTCTCAGTTTAATATAGCCCCATTTATTTATCTTTGTTTTCACTTGTTTGTACAATGGTGTTCCCTCCTTGAAAATGCCTCTAGTCTCAATGTGATGGAGTATTTTAACTACATATTTTTCTATATATCTTATGATGAAGCAAAGCAGAAGCAATAGGGGAAAGGAGAGAGATACAAAGATGAAAAACATGCTTTGAAAAGAAGAATGGGGCAAGGAGGAAAGAGTAGGGGCCAGCATGGTAGAGAAAGAGAGCAGAAGGATGGGGGTACACAAGGTTTGGGAAGAGACCTGGGTTCTGGGTATTCAGGTTACTTCCACTGGGCCCCCCAGGGAGCATGTCCTTTTAAGGATTTTACTGTATCTGGAATATTCCAGAAAATTATATAATTTGCTCTCCTTAATTTATAAAATTCTAAATATTTAGAATATGCACAGAGGAGTAACATGTATACAATTCTCCTACTGGGTGATCCATAAGCTCCCATGTCCTTGCCCCAACACAAATGCACACACATGTATACACACACATATCAGAAGAACTTCCCTACTGTTCCTATCCCCTAAGGGATTTAGTTCCCAAGCTCATTCATATCTCCCTTCCCAGACTAGGAGCAGTATTCAGTAGGATAGAACAACTCCAGCAATGACCTTCAGGACAGTGTCCTGAGCAGCTCCTTGAGTATCACAGAGTATGGGAACTCAAACTGAATAATAAAGAGGGACTCTCCAGGAATAAGAATGGACTCTAGTCAGACAGACCTGAACTCAGCCTTTCTTAAGATGAGCTGTGAGACCTTGAACATATTCTTTAACTTCTCTGGGTTAGTTTTTCCTCTATAAGATGGACCCAATAATATTCTCACAGAATAAGTATCATAGAAAGAGATACAACAAAACATAATAACTGGCTTGATTTGAATCATCATCATATTCAAACCATGTTAATTGCAAAATATTAGTTTGTGAATCTAAAAGGTGTTTGGTGTTTAGTCTGTTTCTAAGAGTCTTTTCTCCCTCCCTTCTAGATTGATGAAATGAAAGTGAAATCATCCTTGGGCTCCATCCAATATGTGAGCTTCCATTTTGCATTGTTGAAAGCCTGAAAAAGAAATGAGCAGCTATGATGATGATCAGGCTTTATCTACCCAGCCTCTTTGAATGGAAGGCGTGGACATTTGCAGTGAATATTTTTGTTTGCTAACACCCAATGAAATTATGCGCATATATAGATATTATTAACACTTGTAGTCAAGTAGATTTTTCTTCAATCATAAAGCTGATAGGGTAATTTTTTTTCCTGGTGGGGCAACAATAGCCATTTTCAATCAAGAGACTAGCTCTTTCAAGATTGTTTACTCTTGGAGAACATTACTTTGAGCAGATTTATCACCTATACGCATGTAACCTAAATCTGGAAGATTCTTATATAACAGCTGGGGGGAGTCAGGGGTGGGAGAAGAGTCATTCTGTTTTTTTGAAGTTCTCATTCTCTGACATATTTAATTCAATGATGTTCCTCTTTTTGTGCCTTGAACGTTGGAAGTTGGGCCACCTTTGCATTGCCCGGACCAGATCATCGGGTATCACACCACTGAGACAGAAAAGACATCTCACTCAGAATTTTTTATTTGCATATTTTTGAAGTCTTGGCCATAGTGCTTAAGAAGCATGCCCTTTCTGATGTCAACTTCAAAGCCTGAGCTGAAAATGTCCTCTGTCCATGGGAGCAGAGGCAAGGAGAAAGCTAAGCAGGAAGAGGGGAAAGAAGGTAAAAGGAAGCTAGGATGGGAGGACAAGCAAGAGAAGGCACCACATTTTACCTACAGCTCAGGTCTTTTCTTTAGTGAACAAGTGGGTTCCTAATTTAGGCTGCCCCCAAGATTAATTGTCTAGGAAAAGAACAGAAGACAGGGCACATAGTTGCAAGAGCCATGAGATGCTTGAAAGGTACAGATACTCATTTGAGGAGCTGGTACACTGGGTTCAGCAGTCCAACCTCCTGTATAGGTTTCAGGAACAAATTGATAAGGTCAAGTGCTCCTTGGGAATAGAGACTGCATTGTGGACACCCACATACTATTTTCACAGATAAGGCATCAGTGGCCAGGACAACCCTTGCATTGCAGTGTGAATGGTTTCCTTGTTTATGCCTGATGTCTGGCTGTTTGGGTGATATTTAATCCTGTTTGCTAAGAAGGGGAACAAATAAAGAAATTTTGATAGAATGATATCTTCTTGAGCTTGGGAACATTATGTGTATAACATAATGGTTACATCTTATTGTCAGTGGCCACCATTGCTACCATTGTGGCAATAAAGTTTTTTCTCCACCATATTTGTGCCTCAGTTATTGACCCCTGGAGCCACAGTGCAAGCAAACCTCCTAGTATGGTCTGATTGACATCTGCTCTTTTTGGGAACT